>JASGXE010016554.1:0-25070 GCA_030068105.1 Sinentomon sp. SZTP_YWyxl
GGTTTGGGTACGCGGTCACGGGTACGGGTGGGTACGGGTAAAAAAATCCAAAAAATTATGGGTATGGGTGGGTACGGGTATCACCTTCACGGGTACGGGTTGGGTATTGAAAACTCTACCCGTGCAGGACTCTACTCTGAACAGGTTTCAACATGCCTTTTTGCATTAGGCCATGTAGGTACTGAATGTCACCAGGTATTCACAGCTCAATAAAGAATGCAGACTTGCCTTATCGGCTCAGCACACAGTTAAATGCTCCCCACCTGTGCAGCCAACACCAAACAGCAGAGGAGATTTACTTACCTCCGACCAAGTCCATGCTTGTCCCTCTGGGTAATTGAAATTTCTTTAACGTGCTTCAAATGAACAGGAGTGACAATTGTGCCCGAAGTGGAATGCATCAAAAATATCCTATATCTGTAGTGAAAAATTACTCTTCTTGGCTGCATCAAAGTTCGGCACAAAATGCACAGTCGGCCACTTGAAGTCATTCCAAGCTGTTCTAAGCTTCGAATTTTATACAGATATCTGATCTTTTGTGAAAACAGACATCTACCTACGAAGAAAAGTGAATGACAATTATTTGCCTGTGGAGCACCTGCAACTGAATCCAAAAAGATAAACATGCTGAAGTAGTTGCTTGCTAAAGCTGGACCAACCTGGCCCCTCTGCTGCAGAAGAGCTTCTATGCCAGATAGATAGATAGATACCTAGATAAAATGCTAACTAGATAGATAGATAGTAAAGACAAGCAGGGCTCGAAATTAGCGGGATCCTGCAAGTACGGGGCTCCAAAGATTTTCATTTCTTGCACTGAAGAAGCCCGCTGGGCTTGTACCTAGATTTTGGATCACTGGCTGTTTCACAGATCAAAAAAAAATGAAAATTGCACACAGACCACGAAAAACTCATTAAAACGAAGTGCGGAAAATTACCTAGTTATTCAGAACCGAACACGTTAACATGACTGAATAACTTTCCAAAAATCAAAATGACTAGCAGAAGCAGAGTGACGCATGGACGCATCCCATCTTCACTTCGCCATGTGCTTCGCACCCGTGCCAGAGACGAGACTGAGTTTCTCATTTTGGTTTGGGTGGGTACTTTTGGTTTTAGAAGCTCTAAAGTTGTCCGAGAGAAGGCCTCGACGCCTGGGTTTGTTTGAATAAAAAATATAAATCAGCCAATTCTCGAACACACGATATTACGATTAGTAGACAGAGCTCTTCGCCAGTGAGCGACGAGAACATTTTGTTTTCGTGCGGAATGCCCCTTTGAAATGATTCCAAGATTTTTCTGCGCAACATTTGCACAGACGATTTTAGAAATTTGCTTTTATGCTTTCATTCACATGGGTCAATTTGGCACTTATTTCCAAGTTCCAAACGCTTCGCCAGAATTTCGACCAATCGGATGCGACCGAAATCGCAATGACACAATTAAAACAGTTTCATGAATGCACATTTCCAAAGCGATTTCGGGCAGCAGCCTGTGGGGCCTAGTAATCTAGAAAACCGGCCACTGATGTGGAGATCACAGTGGCGGTGGTTCGAATCCTGCAGAAAAAAAATTTGGATTTTTTTTTTGACAAATACCGAAGCGCTTTTTGTCACCAGTGGCAGTTGGTTGACACCAGGAAGAGGAAAGGTTTGGTTAGGCTAGGTTTGATTAGCTTTAGATGTCGTAATCATGGTTTTAACCAGTCCACGAGAACTCTGGGATTTTGCCCATTTCTTTTCCTTGTCCTTCGCTGGAACTCTGGGAAAAAGCAGGATTCGGCCCTCTCAAGTAGCAGGTCGCGAAATCCCACAATTTTCTTCCGATGACTGTCCATGCTTATCAAAATCGGAGGGTTGCCTTAGCACTGTGATGAAACACCAAGATAGGCATAAATTTACCTTCTTCGGACAATTTATGAACATGAAAGAAAAAGACAAGAGCAAGAGGGTCTTTTATTTGCCATTCATTTGGATAAATATCCCATGCCGTCAACTTTGCAGGGACCCATAAAACGTTTGGGCAGATGCCTACATCTTTTTCGGAAAAAAACAAGAGTAACAAGGAACAAACTTTTGGGTAATTTTTCGAAGAGGGCCAGGGAACAGGGACACGAGAGAAGTGAAAGGCAGGGAATGGTGGCAACAGCGATCATGGAAACAAGATCAGCGAAGAAAGAAAAAGGCGGAAGCACCTCTGCAAAAAAAAGTTGGCGATTTGCAGCAGAATGACAAAAGACAAGGCTCTGCATAGAATAATACTGTGCACACCATAAAGAATACAAATATCTAGGCCTAAAAGAGGGAAGTATGCACCAAAATTGAATCAGATTTGGCAAATATTTTTCTACTTTTTTTCCTCTCAATTATAATTTTTTGTGCAAAGAAATTTTGATTCAGGTTTTAGACAATGGATTGCTCTCAAAAATCATTTAAAAGAAGCAACAACAGTTTTTTGTTTAACAACGACCATTCCAATTCACAACAAATTATTGAGCCTAGTCAAAACAGAAGTCAAACCAACCTTGCAATGTTCCAAACAATTGCTCATTATCACATAGGTAGAGGTATCCATGAAATTAGATGGAGGGCCATCTCAAAATATCCAGTTTTGTAGGTATTCCATCACATTGGCCACAGAATTCAAATTGAAGTGATTCGTGAGAAACGCGAGTTATAAAAGCAATATTTCATTGTGAAAAAAAGTCGCCTAGGGAGGAATAATGTGAAGAGCAATGCTCGGGACAATGAAGGGGGTTTTTGGAAAGAAAACAAGAGAGAAACTGAGTTTGGTCCCTAAACCTGTTAGCAAATTGCAAAGTTGGAATACTACCTGATAATCCATTGAAGGTGACACTCTCTTTGTATTCCTCAAGCCCACTCAAACTCAGCATCATCCTGATAGTTTGGCTCTTATTAGGTACATTTCTACAATGGTGTGAGGCTGAGTTTGAGCTTTAGCCAAAGGGTACCTACGTTGAGATAAGTTGTTAAAGGCAAGTGCCAATTTTGACTTTGGGTCGCTGCCTTCACAGAAGATATGAATTTTTGATGTCGCTTCAGTCTAAAGCACACATACTAGACTCACTTTTAACTAAAAATTATGATTTGAGGTGCTATCCCTGGTCTAGCAGCTTTTGCCAGAATTTGACCAGGGAAGGTGAAACAAATGCATACCTAACAAGACCACTTGATGTAGGTACCACTGTGCCTAGGACTGTGCGCATTATTTAAGGTGAAGTGGGGGGGTGAAGTGTGATGATCTAGTTTAGGTGAAAAGAATGGTTCTTGCCTCATGAGCAGTGAGGTTCTAAAGTGTTTCTTCACTGCACTTTTAAACAAGACTAAACTTGGCCCGCAGTCTTGGTGGCAATGAATTCCAAACTTTATGTCAGACATCACTTACGATTTTTTCTGAGCAAAAATGGGGAAATGTTTCATCGCTGAAATTTGACGATTAGCAAAAGACACGCAGCTTTTCTTTCCTTGTTACGAGCATTGCTGATCTCCCAGCCTTCATCAAAATGCAACAAAAAGGGTTTTGTATTTGAGCTGAGAAACACCAATGCATGGGCAACACTCAATTTCTTTGCAATATGGTATTGTACCTACCTCTTCTCGGGGCAGATAAAGGCACTGTTCTGTTTCTGTTTTCTGTTTTTTGTTATATTTTCCGAAGAGACAAAAGAAATTTACAAATCACATTCAGAAACAGAAACAATCAGTTATTTAAATAACAACAAAAATACGAAGAACAACAATGACCCAAACTCACCTGAGCACAGTGCAGGCAACATCCAATTTGATCGAATTTTCAAGATCGCAGTCGTTGCAGGATGGCAATGGAATTGGAAACAATAAACAGTCAGCACCGAATTGTAACATATTTTGATCCACAAGTAAAAATTCACCTAAACAAAATATGGGATGTTGCAGCTCAAGGCCGCAGTGAGAAAGGGTCATTGGGAAAAAAGAGAAAAAATGATTAGTAATGGCAACTGAAATATCAGGTCAGGGAAAGGAGAAGGGAATTGGCAAGGCCAGATCTAAAGCCCCCCTCCAAATATGACCACTGAGGAAAAGACTAAGGTGCAAGAAGACCTACCTAAATGAGGACAAGAAGATTCCTAGGGGGAACCTGTCTAGGATTCTTAGGGAGATTCCTAGACAGAAGAAAACTCTGAAATGAAAATAAAAATCAAGGGATCAACATTGATTCTCACTTAAAAATATCGAAATAGGCTATCGAATGAGTCCAAAAAAACATTGGACCAAACAAAAGTGAGCAAACCCTTTTTAAATTATGCTACTTGAACATGATCTGAGTTCAGGGGATAAACTGTTCCACAAATAAGGCCACCAATAGTTAGAGCCCACGGAATTTCGTTTTTATTTTTTGTCAATTTCGTTTTGAAGGTTCAAAATTTCGTTTTTTAGTGTTGAAATAAAAGTGAAATTTCGTTTTTGGCCTTTTGTAGGCTGTAAGATTGATCCCGGGGGGTTGTATGGTGTTGAACTGCGGTTTGCCGAACATGGTTGCAATGGAAAACTGGCAGGACTTTCTCTTGAATGGGCCTTCTAAATAAATAATAGATAAGCATTGCAAATTTGCATTGAGAATTAAAATAAAACTTGTTACGATTGTCTGGGTTTGTGCTGTGTAGCTGAACCCACCATTTCATTATTTTGTCTGCATGGCATTTTGTAGCCTTCTCAGGCTGCAATTTTTTTTCTTGTAGTTGCTGGTTTCCCCCCTCATTTCCATTCATAATAGAAGCTGAATGAAACCTCTCCTGAATCTAATATCGCATATGAGTGACTGCAGATGGAATACGAAGGCTGAAGGCATTTGGAGATTTTTAATCATGAGTTCACTTTTTATTTTCATCAAACAATCACTTTGTCCTGCTTCTAACTTCGTGGTATCTGGCTTTGAGTCTGAGAAAAGCTAAGAGTGCATCCTGGGAGACAAAAATATTACATTTACAACAGACAAAAACTGATGTGATGTATTTCTCTGGTCTCTTTGTGGACATGACCGAGAGAAAAAATTTGCACTAAGTCAATGGCACTTTGCAAATAATGACATGGAAAGGGAGTTTTGTGGGAAAAAAAGACAAAATTCGTGGAATTTCGTTCTTAAACGTGAATTTCGTGCTAATGATGCAATTTCGTTTTTTGTCGTTTTATAAATTTGGTGTCATCTGACTTCAGAGAGGCATAATCGGCGAAGAAATGTTGAAAAAAGTGGAAAAATCAGAATTCGTTTTTTTCGTGCTTATTCCCTTTTCGCGAAATTTCGAGGGCTCTACCTATAGTTGGCTCCCATTTTCCCAAAATTGTTATTTATCTTGGGCAATGCCAGTTTATTTGAAGCTTCACCTCTTGTAAAATGACCAGAATGGAGCCTCTGAAGGCACAACCCATCAACATGTACATCCTTGTACAGCACATTAAAGACTAACAAACATGTTCTATAAACAATAACAGAAAAAATGGCAATATATTTAGCAATTGAAACAATGGTAACGATGAGGAATACCTGTCTGTTCTTGCAATTATTCTAACTATAGCTTTCTGTCTGACATACACTGGAGCTAATGTAGTTTTATATGCTGAGCCCCAGGCTTCTACTGCATACACGGTTTCCCAAAAGTCACTTGACAATCCCTGCTATTTGCAAGTTTTCAATCTTCTCTTGTGGGGCTATTTCTACAGATTTCAGGTTCGAATTTGGCAGAGTGCCTGCTGCAGGTGTTTTCAGTTCGAATTGGAACAAATTCTGCTCCAAACTTCCACAGTTTCTTCAAAACTGCTAGGTATGCACTTTTCCAGGGTTGTCAAGTGACTTTTGGGAAACCCTGTATATAAGCCTTGTATAAACCAGACTGTAATATAGCATGATCAAAACATCTTGCGGCAAAAAGTGCTCTACTCTTGCAAACACATATATGAGCGACCCCAACTTAGCCACAACCCCACGTATATGAGAAGACCAAGTCAAGTGTGTATCAACAGAAACACCAAGAAACTTCATTTCAGAACAAGGTAATAACTGCACACCATCCAATGATACAATTGTGGGAGCAGGTGCCGTAGGAATAGGCCTTTGCCGTGCGTGAAAAACCACAAATTTGACCTTATTTGGATTTAACTTGAGCTTGCAAATGTGCAGCCACAACTGAATCTGCTCATAGTTACACTGCAATTGCTGAACAGCTGAACACAGGTTAGAAGGGGAAACATAAAAGTGAAATAACATCTGCATACAAAATCATATTAGAGGATATATTATTCGAAAAAATATCATTAATATAAATAAGAAACAACAAAGGACCTAGCACAGAGCCTTGGGGTACCCCCCTAATGCAATCAAGAACATCAGATAGCACCATTGGAGAACTGCCAAATTTTACAATTGGTTTACGAGAACTCAAGTAACTTTTAAGGAGATCAAAAACCACACCCCTGAAACCATAAAACTGGAGCTTTCCCAAAAGTATATCATGATCAACCATGTCAAATGCTTTTGACAGGTCTAACGAGAGGCCACAAACAAAATTGCCAGCATTCAAAGCATCACTAATGCATGATGCTACTGAGGAAATTGCATGCCCAGTTGAAGATCCCTTTTTAAAGCCAAATTGGTTGTCATGCAACAATCGATGTCTTGATAGGAATCCCATCATCCTAGCGTGCAACGCTTTCTCGATTATTTTCGTAAGAACAGGAAGAACAGAAATGGGCCGATAGTTACTGGGATCCTGCACAGAACCCGACTTATGCACTGGTGTAACTATGGCAATTTTAAGAAGAGTTGGGTAAGTACCTGACAGAAATACAAGATTACAAATATGCACAATGGGTTCAACAACAAAGTTCAACAAATATTTAATATCCAAAATAGTTATATCATTCGGAGCACCCCCTTTCGTGGGAATGGATGCAACAATTTGTCTAACCTCATCCACATCTATTGGGGAAAAAAAGCAAGACTCAGCTAGAGGGACACCACAAAAAGCTCTGAAGTCCCCAAGGGGGCCAACAAATGTCGGAGCAGCAGAAGTTACAAAGTGTTGATTCAGAGCATTTGCAATGTCTCTTGGTTGAGTCAAGTGAGCGCCACTGTAATTTATTGATGAAGTAAATGTTGATTTGTTAATATTTCGCCCCAACACATCATTAATGGTTTTCCAGGTGCCTTTCATATTTCCTCTCATTCTGGCAAACATGGCAGAGAAATATGATTTCTTTGCCAAACGTAACAAGTGCGTAAGTCGATTTCTATACTCCCTATACTTCTGTGCCAAACTTAAATCTTGAGGTGAATGCTTATAGCGATAGAATAATCTATCCTTAACTCTGATTGACCTAAACAATCCCTGTGTAATCCAAGGATTACGGGGGACACTGTACTTAGAAGATTTAGAGTGCACCACTCGAGAAGAAATGGCTTTGAGTGGTTGTAAAATACCATAAAATGCATCCACCAAAAGATTTGGACATTGAAGATGATAAAAGCTACTCCAGTCAACCTCCGAAACTGCAGCAGCAAATTTTTGATAATCACACACAGAGTGCACTTTTGCCTTCTGCGAAAGGAGATGCGAGCCCAGGTGAGACGAAGGAGGAAGGAATAAGTGCAAAAAAATTCCGAAGTGATCCGACATATCATAGGAAATTGTGCTACAACAAATGCAAGGACAAGTATTTGACAAAGAGGTACTTACAACGATGTGGTCAATAATGGTTTCAGAATCAGCAGTGACTCTTGTGGGACTAGAAATAAGCTGAACAAGATTATTACCTATTAGAAAGTAAATTAGAATATTGCATATTCGACCTACCATCAGACACATCAATATTAAAATCACCAACCAGTATGAGCTCCATACCATTTGAAATGGATGCAAGACACAAATCTTCAACAAAAGAAAAAAAGTCAACAAGAGATGCAGATGGGGATCTGTAAACACTGGCAATGACATACTTACACACTCTCCCCCCATGGCCACTGCGAAGAGCCAAAGTTAATTTCAAAACCTCTGTTTGATGAGAGGGATTAAGTGCAGTTACCTGATCAACATGGATGCTTTGCTTAATGAATACGGCAACACCTCCAAATGAATTTTTTTTTCCTCCATTGTGTGATTAAAATTTTTTCCAACTGGCATTCTTTGAATGAAATGAAAAAAATAAAAAATATGGGCTGTTGCTAGGGCCTAAATAAAATTTGAGCCCAAAAGTGTAAAAAAAAAAAAAAAAAAAAAGAGTTTTCACGGAGTGCACAAAAGCCCAAATAACCACTGATGACAAATTGATTAAAACTAACCACATCTGGGACATGAATTTCAGACAAAACTATCAGGAATTTCAGACAAAACTATCAGACAAGGGGAATCAGACATGATGGAGGAGACCTCCAGGAGCAAATCATCAAAATGCAGGGCAAGCCCACGAATGTTGAGAGCAAGTATTTTCAAAAAAGGGGTGCAGCTTTGGAGTGGAAAAGAACAATATTGTTGTGGATCAAGCTGCAGGTAACGGATACTGAAATCGGAAAAAAAAAAGATGCATCAAAATCCATTAAAAGCATTAACCTTATAATGGCATACCTACCACAGAAAATTCAGAAAAATGAAGTTATTCAGCAGGAATTGAAACTTGTGAGACATCTGTAATTTCTCGAATCGGAGCCATCTCATATTCTCGCAAATAAATTCGACACCCTTTTGTCCACAAGAACTTGAAGTTCATCTTGCGCTTGAAGTTGGCACATTGAGCAAACAGAAACTAACTGTCTCCCCTTCACAAAGGGACAACTTTTATTTTGGTGCTCCCTAAAACGTGGACGCCTGGACACCCAACTGGACACCCCCTTGGAGACTCTTCAAACCCAGCCTAACCCATCCAAACCAACCTAAGATATCTTGTCCTATCCTATTGCAACCAGTTTCGATCTTGCTATGACAGGCAAAATTGCAGTCAATAAGGACTTCAAACAAGCGCTATACATTGTCCAAAAAACCTTGGCTCACTCCTGAAGTCCTATCACAGATAAAAATGGAACTGTTGGGTGTTTGCGGTGTTTACTTCTGCCACAAATGACTTACGAACAGGACAAACAATAAAAACTAACTTTGGAAATCGATTTCGGTGCTACACTTGCGCCATCATCAGTCCAAGAAGTGTAGCACCGAAATCGATTTCCAAAGTTAGTTTTTATTGTTTGTCCTGTTCGTAAGTCATTTGTGGCAGAAGTAAACACCGCAAACACCCAACAGTTCCATTCATGATGCCTTCTGCAGCCCTGAAAACCATTCAACAGATAAAAATGTAAAGACCAACTTTACAGGCTTGTAAAAAGAAACCCACTGGATCTCCAACTTAAAAATCGGTATTCCGCATGCAAGAATCAACTGACTTCCACACTAAATCGCTTGAGAAGGCAATTCTATGAGACTGCCCTGGCTCGAGCAGATGGAAACGCAAAAAAAATATGGAAAATTTTGAATGATGGCATGAATAGGGGGCAGAAAGTTCGTTCTTGTTGTGAAGTCTTTCGGAAAGCAACTGTAAACTTGGCTGATCAGCAGTTGCAAGAGCTTGTAACTGATCGAGTTTCCATCTGTGATGATTTTAACAAGCTGTTTGCTCCTGATGACAGTGCAGGTTTGGCTGCTCCCCAATTGGAGGGGATGGAAAAAATTAACCTCAATGCATCCACAATTTTCCTGAACCCTTGTGATAGGGCCGAAATCCTTGGTATTGTTAAAAATCTTCAAAAATTCAACGAGCTGTTATGATGACAACCTGTCCACAATACTCCCTACTGTGAGCAAAGTAATTGAAAAAGTAATCCATGCCCGAATCACAGGTTTTCTGGATGCGCATAAGATTCTCCACAAAAATAAGTTTGGTTTTCGACCTCACCACTCCACAGGAGATCTTATTCTCAGAAAAGCAGCCTATATCGCAGACAGCTTAGACACAGGCAAATTTGTCATGGCTGTTTCCCTTGATCATTCAAAGGCTTTTGACTGTATAAATCACTCTCGGCTCTTAAATAAACTTACTTATTAGGGATCAGAGGCAATGCGCAGTTGTTGCTGGCAAGCTACCTTAACAATCGCATGCAGTATGTCCAATACAATGATGCATCATCGGGCTTTAGAAAAATTATCAAGGGTGTTCCTCGGGGATCAGCGCTTGGCCCATTGCTTTTTATAATCTATCTCAATGATCTTTTTGCCCTGTCCACTTGTAGTAACATTATGTGGTTTCGCAGATGATGTTACTCTCTTATATGCCAGTGCAACCATTCCCGCACTCATGGCGCAAGTTGAATTAGACATTGGTACAGTGAAGTCATGGATGGACTTCAACCTCTTTACCATAAACTTCTCAAAAACAAATTTTTCCATATTTCGCCCAAAATTTGCACCTCTTTGGGGGATAACCTTGATATGGTTCTGCAAGACACTTTGTATCGGTGCATTTCTGAGTACAGATTATTGTGAATAACACTTGACCAAACATTGTGTTGGGTGCCTCACATAGCTATCTTGTTGAGGCAACTAAACTCTCTCATTTATGCTTTTTCTAGAGCTCGAGCTTTCTTGCCAAAAAATACTTGAGAAATTTTTACTATGCTTTTGTTGAGCCGAAAATTACTTATGGGCTTGAAGGCTGGTGCAGTGCAAATGCAACTGAGATTGACAAAGTGAGCATAAAACAGAAGTCTTTTATTCGCATAATGACTGGCAGGGATGGGTAAGTATAATATTTACGTATTATACGTGAGTTTTCTACGTGTCGTATTATACGTATGTATAAAAGTGTTTTATACGTACGTATTCTGGTTTTCTGGTTCTGGTTTATTTTATTTAATTCCAGAACAAATATTGGAAAATATTATAATTCAACGATAGAAAGACTCCTTACCTTGCCACAAAATCCACATCACCTCACCATTGAATTTGACCATCATAGTGGATGCCAAATGGAAGATTGGAGAAATCATGAACTCATAGAATGGTAACAACCAGTTCAGATAGATGCAAATTCACGGCAAAAATATATTTGCAACACAAATGAAGACCTAGGTAAAAATGGAGAGGCGATGAGGAAATCATCGCAAGGAGGGAGAAAAAGAACAAGAGTTTGATGTAGCCTACATGTTAACAAACAATGAACAAAGTGCCAAAATTTAAATGAAATAGCCTCAGCTGGGAAAGGAGGAGGGAATTGGCAGAGCCAGCTCTTAAAAGCCCACCCCCGTCAGCTGTATAAGTACCTACATTTGCATGGAACACCTACCTATTTGTTTTTAATGTTTTTCAAACCTATTTTTCTCACAAGACTGGCTCTGTCTCAACTCAGGTGAACTTTTTTTAGTAATTTTTTCCCCCCTTTTTTTTTGTTCTCTTTTATTCTTTTTTTTTTTTTTTCCTCGCATGGAAGTTAAAAAAAGAGAAATGTGGAAGGTGTAGCAGAAAGAGATTCATCTTTCCACAAATGTTCAAGTAGCTTCACACGGAATAATCTATGGCTTCCACAGGCAGTCACTTCAGGTGGAAGCATATTCCATAAATAAGGCCAACGAAAGCCCGGAAACATTTTTCCATAATTACTTTTAGGAAATGAGGGAACAAGCTTACAAGAAGTGGCAGACCTGGTAGGTGCACGCCCGAGATCAGCCACATATTGCAACTCAAGGCCTTGAATAATAATACTGCGATGGAGAATTCCAAAGGTTAACAAACAAATTCTAAATACTATCAACGAGAAAAATGGCAAAATGTGTACCAGTTTAAACAATGGTAAAGAAGATTCAAAACGGTTAGACATACAAATCACCCTGATGATTGCTTTTTGCTTCATTAACAAGGGCTCAAGATGAGACCTGTATGCCGAACCCCACGCTTCAACACCATAAATAAGTCTTGGGTATACAACGCTAAAATAGAGTTGACGTAGGACATCCCGGGGTAGGAAATGGCTGACTCATCCAAAGAGGAATATGAAAGAGTTTAAGGCCCTTGAAATGGATGCAATATGGGGAATCCAAGTTAAATGCTCATCGAAAAGAACACCAAGAAACTTAAAATGATCGCATGGATGGACTTGCATGTCATCAAGTTCCAAAAAAGGTTTGTGCAATTCCAAAAGTTGTTTCTTTCTTAATGAACGAAAAACAGCAAACTTAACTTTAGTTAAGTTTAGCCTCAACTTATTTGCAAGTAACCATTGTGCAACAGCCTCAAAATCTGACTGCATTTGTCGAACACCACTAGGTATGTCAACAGAAGGAAAAAATAAAGTTGTGTCATCAGCATATGCAAAAAGCTTACTACAAATCTGTACATTGAACAAGTCATTGATATAAATAATAAACAAAAGAGGACCGAGAACAGACCCTTGTGGAATGCCCCTTGTGCAGGTGAGAGCACAAGATTTGTGATTTCCCATTTTTACCATTTGTGTCCTGGAAGTTAAGTAGCTCTGGAATAACTGAAGAGTAACTCCACGAAATCCGTAAAATTCCATCTTAGAGAGAAGAATGGAGTGGTCAACCATATCAAATGCCTTAGACAAATCAAGTGAAAGGCCACACACAACCATACCTTCATTGAAGGCGCGAAAAATAAGAGAGGAAGCAGAACAAATTGCGTGGGATGCAGAAAAACCTTTTCTGAAACCGAACTGACAGGGATTCATTATGTTATGGGCCTCAAGAAAAGAATAGACCCGAGAATGGATGGCCTTTTCAAAAATTTTTGACAAGACAGGCAAAACGGAAATAGGCCGGTAATTAGCTGGAAGTTCCTTCGACCCAGATTATATATATTGCGGATTTTTGCACACGTATTATACGTGTGCAAAAATTTAACACGTGTGACACATGGCTTGGGGGTGGAATTTACCAAAGAATTCAATTCTGAAGTTATTTCACAACTCAAGGTAGTGTAGGAGGAATTAAACCTGATTATGTTGTCGGAAATGATGACGATCGCAGGAAGGGAGAATAGGTACCTAATAGCTCAAATTGCATTTTTAGATTTTTGTCTAAAATGATGGCTTTGGATCAGCAGGCGATACGACCACGTCAAGAGGTTGAAAACAAAGTCACAAAAACTGAAGCTGTGACTTTGTTTTTTAGCCTCTTGACGTGGTCATATCGCCTGCTGATCCATTCAATGCCGACCGCTGCTTGCAAACATTAAAATGATGGCTTTCTTTTCAAAACGGGTCGCATTGTTGTACGATGTGGGCGATGGACAAAAATAAAAAAAAAAATTGCATTTTCTCCCGGATTTTCATCCAAACTGAAAATTCCCCGGATCCTTTGCTCTGCCGATGATACATACATCGATGAACCATAAGCTGTCCAAGTACGAGTACCAAATGCCAGAATTCTCACTCTCATCACACTGCTGGATTCTTACTTGCATCTAGCAGGATTTTAATCAACATTTTGTTGTTTTTTCTCTCTCAACATTTGCAGTTCGTGCGGGATTTTCTGCCACGTGGTCTGCGCTTATCTTGCCGAATTTTTTAGTCTGAACTCCACCAAATAATCATGGCAGAAAAGGTGGCAATCAACAATGGCGAACAGCAAAGTTCTCAGAAAACAGCAAAGTTCTTCGTATATTCGTACCTGGGAAAGGGACAAGACAAGACAAGACGTAAGGTATAATGCCTTCTTTTCGGGAAAAACCCACAACCTAAAATTTACTTTCGACTAAAAAGACAAAAACAATTATTGAAGAAAAACATCTTTCACTCACTCACAAAACCCCAGCGCAACACAAAATTACATACCTACATTATAGAAATACCTAACCACTATCAAGCCCAACTCAAACTTGAACCACACAGCAAAACATAAGTTTAAGTGAGGCCTACCTACCAACCTAAAGACAAAAACGAATGAAAGCGAAACAGAAAAACTTAAGATTTGAATTTTAGCTTTGAAATTTGCTCAGCGTCAGATCAATCATCTCCCGGGCTCGGTGCCATCATTGCACATCCTTCGTCACTCAATCAGTACCATCTCCGGAGTTCGTCAGACATCCCCCTCCACAACTTGTCCAACCGTCGCCCCTCCCGTCCGGAATCATCAGAAAGGAAGATCACGGTACCTATCTGTCAGGCCTCCCTTTGTTCACCTTGACGTTCGTAAATAATCTAAAGAAGGAAGAGAAAAAGAGAGAGAAGAAATTGAATAAGAGAGAGGAAAATGAATAAAGGGAGGAAGCCAAGCAACTTCAAAAGAAGCAACTTAAAAAAGAAGAAAAAGGAAAAGAAATAAAGATGACATAAAACAAAAGAAAGAAATAAAGATGCAAAAAATGAATAAAATGAAATAAAGATGAGAACGTCCCCCTTCCGGTGCACTACAACGGGGGAAAGGTTCGCCTTGTGTCAGTCACGCGGCGAGAGCGCTGTCCGGCAAAGGCTCGGTTAACTAGCGCAGGGAGTCACGGAAGCACCAGCGGCGTTCGCCAGCAGTACGCACACTCCCTCTTCCCAGCTGCGTGAAAATGGTTTTGCACTGACCACGCAGTGGGGGGCCACCAGCATGGGCCGCCGTCTCCGGGCAGGTTCCCGGCTTAGGTCTGGGCGTGGGTCCCCGACCCTTTCCCAAACCTCATGTATATCAACCCCGTGGCAATGCACCAGATCGGATCCGAAAAAAATAGATAAAGAAAAAACAAAATCTCCAACCACCCTCCACTCCTAGGCAGCAGAAACCTTTCCCTTCCACTTCACAAGATATTGCTTCGCATTTCCACCCACTGGTCTGATTCCTTCTCCCTTCCTATTTCCCAGTCGCTCACGAACAAGCACCCATTCCTGCTTTTGTTAGCACCCCTGTCCACATCCATCCACCCAGAAAAACTCTCTCTTCAATCATTGACTTGCACCACAGGAATATGTGGCACAAGTCCTCTGACTCTGCCCCACAGAGCCTGCATTCCTCCTTCCCATCCCCCCAACGCAACCGTCTAGCAGTTTCTAGAGCACCCACCCTGGCCCGAAACAACAAGTCGCTGCCAAAAGAACCATCATATATTCCAATCCCAACTCATTTGATCCTTTGCAGAATACCCAGTCAGTGAGCTTTTTTGTGACACTTCCCTTCTCCACCGATGCCACTGCTCCCGTTTCAATCTCTCTTTTTCTCTGCGTACCAACAATCTTTCTCGGATTCCAGATCCATGTACCTGCCCCCCCTAATGTACCCCTTCCACCTTTCAATTTGACGAATCCGTTTCTGCCATGATGTTCCACTACTCTTTGCCTGCACATACATGAAAACCTTCTTCGCAAACCGGTCCCGATCCATGTATTGCAGCCTTGCCAAGTATCCAATCTTGCTCTAGCTTCTCTCACCTCAAAACTTGCACATGCCCACTCTCCATCCAACCCAGCTTGAGCTACCAGCCTATTTCCCCCCATGGCCCTCAAACCAAACATCTCTCTGGAACACTGTTCAAAAGGCCTTCAAACCCCCGCTCCCAAACATAATACCTCCTGACCATATGTCAGAGCTGGCACCACAGCACCTTTCCACATCCATCTCATCATTTCTGGACGACACAATGCCCACTTACCCATACTTTTCGTCATTCCACCTAACCTCCTTGCCTTTGCCCTAAGCCCTTGCTTGAATGTTGCAAGATAATCCTCTGTGTCTGAAAGCTCCACGCCCAGGTATTTATAGCATCCCACCCTCTCAATCTCCCAATCCCCCACAACCAAGCCTCTATCTCCCTTCCAGTTTCCCGAGAAATTCACAACCTTCGTCTTTTCTTGACTGAACAACCACCCCTTTTCTGCCCCAAATCTGGCCGTCTCACTCATCAGCATCCTCAAATCCGACTCACTCTCACCCAGCCACACAATATCATCTGCCAGGAATAACCCCGGAAGCGTGAAGGACTGGCCATGCCCCCCACCAGACCAATCCCACAACTTGAAGCCAAACTGCCCTCCGAGCTTGTCGATACTCTCTTCCAACTCCCCCAGTACCAAAATAAAAAGCAATGGTGACATTGGGCAACCCTGACGAAGGCCTGATTCACACTGCACCCCATTGAGCACAATCTCCCCCCAATGGAAGTCATACATACTGCCACTATACAAAGCCTGAACCAGTTCGATAAACATGTCACACACCCCCACCGATTTCAGCCTTGTCCAAATGTCATGCCACCTCACTCTATCATATGCCCCCTTTATGTCAACAAATACCATGCTCAAGTCCAGTGGCGTTGCCAGGATTGTCGCAGTGGGGGGGCTGGAGGGGCACAGCCCCAAGCGCGGGGGGTCTGGGGGGCAGCCGCCCCCCCAGCGGGGGGTCCAGGGGGCAGAGCCCCCGGCGGGGGTTTGGGGGACGGAGTTCCCCCAAAAGCTGACGCATTTTGACAAATTTGAGTTCCTCAGATGGCATCTCAAGGCATTTTTGACACAATTCCTCCTGAAAAGTGGCATGGTCAAAAGGCCCTGGTCTATTAGGCATCTTAGATTTAGGTTTGGGGCAAGCCGGAAAAGGGATTTTTTGCTGTGCAGAGAATCCATTATTTCTGCCATCTCTTGGCCGGTCGTGTTCGGAAGAAACCCAGTAAACCCACCGAATCTCAACCTCTCGGCGATGTCCATTCTCCAGGCAGAGGTGACATTTGCGCCCTGGTGGATTTGTGCCATCTTTTATGATTCCATGTATCCTTTTCCCAGGAATAGTGAAATTGACAGCCGCACGATAATCTCGGAAAAGAACACTTTTCTGAAAAGAACACTGACATGCAGCATATTGGACAGACAGCGAAAAATCGCTTGTTCATTTTCGGTTTTCAGAATTTCGTTTGGAGGGGCTTCACACTTGTTCACAGATAGTTGAGGGGGCTGGGCCGCCACTCCGGGCAGGTTCCCGGCTTAGGTCTGGGCATGGGTCCCGGACCCGTTCCCAGACCTCAATTCTATCAACCCCACGCAATACACCGGATCGGATCTGTTTGGCACAGGTACCACCTGTCTGGCACAAGAGCACTTTGAAAATCATGTAAACGCATGTTCGGTAGGTAGGTCAGGTAACATCAAGAATGCTGGAGAAAATAATCCGATCAGGAAATTCAAGAAATCAGATATGAATCCACTGTGTTTTGTGAAAGGCGATTCCAGTCTACAATTGTTCTGGGAATGAATGAATACTTAAAGATGTTCTTGGAAGGCTGATAAACACGGATCTTGGAAGTATGGTCATGGCGACCAAAGTAATCGGGAACAGCAAGGGTTTCAGACAGACATGACCAGCCACCATTATGAGTAAAAATCTTACTTAGAGCCGACAATCTGAACTGGGAACGCCGATCGGAGAGAGAAGGCCAATTCATAGAAGAAAGCATCGAAGTAACACTTGAATGACGAGAAAAATCATTCTTTACGAAACGAGCTGCCCTGCGTTGAATTTTTTCAAGCTCATCAATGAGGGAGATTTGGAACGGATCCCAGATAATGCAGGCATATTCAAGAAGTGGACGGACAAGTGAAATATAAAGTGTTTCCTTTGTTGAAGGTGAGCAGGATTTGAAAAGACGCCGAATTTTTAGAAGAGCAAAATTGGCATTGCGCGCAATCGTGGTAATGTGTAATTTCCAGGACAGATCAGATGAAAGTGTCACACCAAGGTATTTGCAGGACGATGAGGATGTTAAGGTTGTACCTGAAGAAGGAAGGGTGTAAGATGACCCATAAGGATGCAATTTAGTTGAGAATCTGACGTGAACACATTTTGATGCATTGAGGGCGAGGCCCCAATGCTGGCTCCACGAGTCAAGGGAAGCAAGATCAAATTGTAGCATGTCTACATCAGAAACCGATTGAATGATCCTGTAGAGGACACAATCGTCAGCGAAGAGCATGATTTTTGAAGAAGACATGACTTCAGGAAGATCATTGATGAAAATGAGAAATAGAAGAGGGCCCAAGACGCTGCCTTGAGGAACACCTGACGTCACAGGAAAAGATGAAGAATTTGTGCCAGAAACAGAAACAGACTGTGTCCGGTTACTTAGGAAACTGTTGATCCAAGAGACAATTGTGATAGGCAGGCCCAGATGATGCAATTTAAACATTAGAGCTTTGTGTGGAACAACATCGAAGGCAGTTTTAAAGTCCAGAAAAAGTGCATCGACATCAGCACCCTTGTCAATAGAAGACGCAACTTCATGAGTGAACTTTGCGAGGGCAAGCTCACAAGACCAGCCAGGACGAAAACCAAACTGAAAAGGGGAGATGGAATCAGTGGAATGAAGAAACTGTCTAATGTAGTCAGAGATCAGCTTCTCCATCAGCTTACACACACAAGAAGTCAAACTGATAGGCCGGTAATTAGCTGGCAGTGAAGGATCACCCTTTTTGAAAAGAGGTGTAATTCTCCCTGACTTCCAAGCATCGGGTAGCTCACTACAGGAAAAGGACTTGTTGAAGAGAAGATACAGATAAGCAGAAAATTCGTGTGGGAAGGATTTCAGAAGAGACCCAGGAATTCCATCAGGGCCAGAAGAGGAAGATTTAGATTTCCTGATGGCCGAAGCAATTGAAGAAAAGGTTATTGAGAAATCAAGACGCACCTCAGAAGCTTTGGATGCTGCTGGTATGGATGAAGCTTGGAAAGTGGAAGCAGAATATGAAGACGAAAACTGTTGAGCAAGTGCTTCAGCCTTTTCAGATGGTGTAACGGCCAAGCCATCATGGAATTTCAGAGATGGGACACAGACTGAACCACGGTACCTATTATTTACCTGTTTCCAAGCATGTTGCAAGGAACTGCGGGCATTTGAGTTGATGATACCTGGCCTGAGAGATAGACGAGACAGGAGATGATTTTCATGGTCCAATTTTGCTGCTATGAGGTCAGAACAGAGACGATCATAGGTTCTGGCATGAAGATCAGAATAATGACGAAATTTGTAGTATTGTTTGCATTGGCGAGACAGAGAGCGAATATGCGGCGGGTATTTAAAAGACATGGATCCGATTTGGGGCCTTTTGATGCGAGCAGGCACAAATTGACTGATGCCATGTTGAATAACAGACTCAAAATCACACCAAAGCGTGTTTATGGATGAGCACAGATAACTCTCTCGAAAAGAGGGAAAAGAACCCAGTAAGATGTCAGAAAAGCCAACACTGTTGATTCGTGAGAAGTCTCTGATGCTGGTGTTGAAACTGACAGGGATAAAGTAAGCAGAACTGCCATGTGATCACTTATCCCCGTTTCGACAGAGATTGTGTTTAGAATGTGGATCGGACGCAATAGAAAAATATCCAAGATGGAATTTGAAGCTGGTCTAGTAGGTAGGAACCTTGACCGTCTGCGCAAGGCCAAAATCAAAGCAGAGTTCAATGGCAGCTCGGTTGACAGAGATACCATAACAACAATTTGGTACAAGGGAGAGAGTGTCCCAGTTCACACCAGGAAGATTGAAATCACCAACAATGAGCAGAGGATCTCCCAAATCCGCAGCAAGCCCAAGATTGAACAGTTGCGAAGAAATTTCCTGAAATATTTCAGAAGAAGAATCTGGAGGACGGTAACCACCAATAATGTGAAATGGTTTGTTACCTAATGACTTTAGAACAACAGAGCAGATGAGAAATTCCTGAGAGGAGCTTAGAAAGACAAGCGAAGAATTGAGTGAAGACCGAATACCAACTAAGACACCGCCACCAAATTTGCAGCGATCCCTACGGTAAGCAGTGAAATAAGATGGAAGGAATTCATGAGTACCAATGCTATCATCAAGCCAAGTTTCGGTGAGAACTATAATGTCAGGATCGTGCATTTCGAGAAGTGTCATGAGCTCCTGGGATTTGTTGCGAACGCTGCGGCAGTTCAATTGAAGGACAGAGAGGTGCGAATCAGGAGAGTTTGTCTGAGGGCCACCTGAGTGCAAATAACAACTCTTTTGCACATCGGAAAATTCAGCGAGGGAATCTATGGTAAATGGAGCATACAGGATGGCGAGAGACGAAAGAGTGGAACGAGATTTAGGCTTCTTAAGAGCTAGGAATGAGGTTTTTGGAAGAAGCGCGGACAGTTTCCCAACAGCGAGCTTGAGAAAGGCTGGCATATGCTGCAAAACAGATTCTCAAGAACCCTACTTCCATGATCATTGAGATGCAGGCGATCTCTGGCAAGGAAGTTAGCAGGGAGCCAACAATTAGCATCCAAAAAAGAGATCCCGAGCTGCTGGCAGAGTGCAGCAATTCTGGAGTTCAAGTGATAGAGAGAATTCAGAGGAACGCGATCATTAGCAATGAAGCAGAAAAAATCAACCGGGCATCGGGAAATTGGTTCCTGCAGCTCTGAAAGAGGTCAGACACACGGCCAAGAACAACTTCTGGAGACGCACCACTGAGGAGATCATTTGTGCCAGCATGCACCAGAACTGTTGAGAAGTTTAGAGATTTTGAAATGGTGTTCAATGTGGACGAAATCCTGGAAAGAGTTGCACCTGGAAGACATCGGAATTCAGTTCCTGAGGCATTGCGACGGTTCGAGTGCTTAATCATGGAATCTCCAATGATAAGTAAAGGCTTGGGGAACCTCTCTTTCTGACATGAGTTGGGGAAGGGAGGTTGGTGGAAGCGGAAGTTGTACCAGAGTTGGAAGAAAAGGAATCTTGAGGATTAGGCAGGGAGGATGAGGTCTGTTGAATGCCTTTGGCAAGAGAGGACTCCACAACAGAATCCTGCTGGGCAGGAATGATCCCAGTCGCCACAGAGGAGCCGGAGCTGCATAAACGAACTTGAGGTGAGACCACGTCCGCATAGGAAAGAGCACCTGGAACAACATTGGGTGGACGACCAAGAGGAGGTGGCGATGCAACAGAAAGTGGGCCAGTGGGTGAGGCAATCGAAGGGACAGCTGAGAGGATGAGTGGCTTACCAGAGTGATTCATGAGAGCACGAGAAAGAGAAATTGCCTGAGGCGATGAAACATCTGAAGGTTGAAGGTGGTCATTATCCACAGCAGGAGAAACAGCAGCAGGAGGCCCGGCCACCGCTTCTGCTGGAGGAGCAGCAGTAGTATCACAAACAGCCCTAGTGGGGGAAAGCCCAGCCACCACCACAGCCGAGGGATCGAGAGAGCAGAGATTTCTTAGGCGAGTGAGAAGGCTTCGCATCTCCCGAAAATCGCCAATGCAGTCCTCGCACATCCACAATGCCCATGCCGGTATTGCCCTGGTTTTGACAAGACCAACACATTCAAAATGAAAATACACAGAACACCCATCACAGAGCACCATCCTCCCATTGCCAGAATTCCCGAATTTGCAGTTCACCCTGCAGTGTTTTTCACCATCGGGAGAACGCTGTCCGGAAGTCGAGACTCTGGAAGTCGGTGTGTCCATGACGGAGCAAGCTTCGGAGACTTTCAGAAACAGGAACAGAATCCGTTCAGAAGAAGTTGGGTGGAACGAAAAAATTGGCAAGTGGAAGAACAAAAGAAAGCAAGTTGGCGTAATGGGAAGATCAAGATTGAAATGGGGAAAGGAGAGAAAACAGGACGATAGACAGCCAAGAAAATGGACAGAAAGAAGAAAATCAACCAAGAACAAACATAATTTGAGAGAAAAACAGAAATAAAAACAAATCAAATCAAAAAATCGACAAAATCAGCGGAGCACGCACCAAACTTCGAAAAACGCGTCCGCACGCGCAAGCAGCCGACGGGAAAAAAAAACCCTTCCACCTTTCAATTTGACGAATCCGTTTCTGCCATGATGTTCCACTACTCATTGCCTGCACATACGGTACATGAAAACCTTCTTCGCAAAACGGTCCCGATCCATGTATTACAGCCTTGCCAAGTATCCAATCTTAGCTCTAGCTTCTCTCACCTCAAAACTTGCACATGCCCACTCTCCATCCAACCCAGCTTGAGCTACCAGCCTATTTTTGCCTCAACCAGCCTTAGCTGGTTGAGTGTAAGAGAACACTTACGTGTTAACTCCGCCAGGTTTATGTCTAATAAACAAAGACGAAATAAATAAATAAATAAATAAATAAATATTTCCCCCCATGGCCCTCAAACCCACATCTCTCTGGACACTGTTCAAAAGGCCTTCAACCCCCGCTCCCAAACATAATACCTCCTGACCATATGTCAGAGCTGGCACCACAGCACCTTTCCACGTCCATCTCATCATTTCTGGACGACACAATGCCCACTTACCCATACTTTTCGTCATTCCACCTAACCTCCTTGCCTTTGCCCTAAGCCCTTGCTTGAATGTTGCAAGATAATCCTCTGTGTCTGAAAGCTCCACGCCCAGGTATTTATAGCATCCCACCCTCTCAATCTCCCAATCCCCCACAACCAAGCCTCTATCTCCCTTCCAGTTTCACAAGAAATTCACAACCTTCGTCTTTTCTTCACTGAACAACCACCCCTTTTCTGCTCCAAATCTGGCTGTCTCACTCATCAGCATCCTCAAATCCGACTCACTCTCACCCAGCCACACAATATCATCTGCCAGGAATAACCCCGGTAGCGTGGACTGGCCATGCCCCCCACCGGACCAATCCCACAACTTGAAGCCAAACTGCCCTCCTAGCTTGTCGATACTCTCTTCCAACTCCCCCAGTACCAAAATAAAAAGCAATGGTGACATTGGGCAACCCTGACGAAGGCCTGATTCACACTGCACCCCATTGAGCACAATCTCCCCAATGGAAGTCATACATACTGCCACTATACAAAGCCTGAACATTAATTAACATGTTAGATACACATGCACGAAAAAAGCAGTATTTGGCAGGTATTGAATGAAACAAGAAAATGGCCTGAATGGAGTGCATAAACTTGAGTGTGAATTTCTGTAATATCCAGGCATCTGCCTGTAGAAGGCAGGTGCCTGCATAGGCCAACATTTAACCGTGCAGACCAAATGCCTACCTATGTAACCAAACCCCAAAACAAAGCGAAACACCACGAAAGCCAAATGTCTTTCTTAGAATTTAACATGGTGAATGGGAGTGGGGGAGAAGTCAGACGAAATCGAGCTCCCGAATCTGAACAAATTGACAGGGAAGCAAACTCACTGCCTACCTGACACATGAGCACAAAGCTGCATAAATGGCGAAATATGCCCTGTAAACTACAAGACTTGAAACTCGTATAAAACTGGTCAGTTTTCATCTTGTGTTTTAAAGAACCAGTAAGATAAACATGTCACACACTCCCACCGATTTCAGCCTTGTCCAAATGTCATGCCACCTCACTCTATCATATGCCCCCTTTATGTCAACAAATACCATGCTCAAGTCACGTTTTTCAATTCGAGCACACTCAATCACTTGAGAGATGACAAACAGATTATCACACAACTGCCGGCCTTTTCGAAACCCCTGCTGCATCTGACCTAAGCACCCTGATGTCTCCAGCCAACACTCCAATCTTGCCGTAAGAATACTAACAACTTGTATTCTTGGCTCGTAACTGCCACCGGCCTGTAGCTCCCTATCTTTGCTTTGTCTTTTCCACCGCCTTTGTAAACCATCCTAACTCTGACCTTCTTCCACTCAACTGGAACCCTCTGTCGTTGTAGCAGAATATCATTCAGCTCAGCCCTAAGCCTCTCCTTGCTCACACTCCCCAAGCACTTGAGACCCTCAGCTAACACACCATCCTCTCCTGGAGCCTTTCCCATATTCATCTTTGCAAGTGTCTTCTCCAATTCCTCCATTGTGATAATGTCTACCAAACTCGAAGACTCCATATGGTCTACCCCAGACTGCACCTGACAATTTCTCCAGGTCTCTTCATGACCCCTGGAACAAGCCGGGCCCCAAATATCATTTACATACTCCTGCAATGCTGACCCCATGGCATTTCTTTCTCCCTCGCTGCCCCCTTCTTGTTGGCCATGGACATTCCCTTCCACCAGGCATCTCCACCTCTGTATGCTTTCCCAAATCCGCCTTCCACCAGATCGACCTTCCACTTTAAGCTCTAGCTCTCGTTTGGCCATACGTTCTCGCAGCTTTTGCCTCTTTAACACTTTCACCCTTTCTCTGCACGCATCCAGATTTGCTCGCTCTCTGTCACCTCCTGCATGTCTAAATTCTCTACTGGCCTTTCTCCTCTCTCCAACTGCTTCCCTAATTTCATCATCCCACCAATCTCTATCTCTCCATCCCTCATCAACCAAGTTGCCGGTTCTGGCGCCCGTGTTACGTGGCATTTGCTCCACCCACGCTACCATCATCTGCTCATGACCATACACCTCATCTTCCTCCCCAAAAACAGCTTCTACCCTATCAGCCCACTTTATGGCCTCTTCCTTTCTCCTTAGCAAATTCCATCCCCCTTCTTCTTTGTCCTTTTTCTGTCGCCTTCCCTTCTTTTTCTTCCTTCCCCGAACCCACACCTTCAAACCAAAGTGGTCACTCTGTACCCCCCATGACTCTGCAGAATCAATCTCCATTTTCTCCAAACGCCACTCAACCAATCAAAAAAACTCAATCACAAAAAAAAAAAAATCACAAAAACTCAAGTGTTCGCCACAACAACCAATCAATTGTGGACTCCAACACAATACCCCCAGGTCCGCGTGCTCTCCGAGTAGATCCCCCAATACAAAAACCCTGCATATTTCCAATTAGCAGATCCATTTCTGTCATGAACTTCCTGACCGACTTTCCATTAGAATTTTCATGGCCCTCAAATTCCATAATATGGGCATTGAAATCCCCCAAAAGCAAAACCTCCCCACGCTGTGAATCAATTTCTGCGATATCCTTCCTCAAGCAATCAAGAATAGCCCCATTCACATCCACTGAATGTCCCTCACATGCCAGGTAGACCACAGCGATAAAGACCCTCCCCCCATCCAAAGTTTCCCACTCTAGCCACAAATGCTCTTTGCAGTGTCGCCATGGTTTCACATTCCAAGAAACAGAATTCCACCACACACCGATACCTCCTCCTCGTCGTTCAAACTCTTCTCCCTGTCCCCTCCCCTTGGGGGACCCAACACACATACAAGACAAGACAAG
>JASGXE010016555.1:0-10459 GCA_030068105.1 Sinentomon sp. SZTP_YWyxl
AGTTGGCTCGATCATAGCATTTAATTTTAATTGAGGGTTTTGGCAACCGAATTGGATTAGGAATGCAAAAAGTGACGAAGTCATGGTCAGAGAGACCAGGGGACACTGACACTCTCATGTCCGGGGAGTCAAAATTTGTGAAAATAAGATCAAGAATGTTGCTGCAAGCACCAGGAACAGTGCGTGTTGGGGAGTGGACATGCTGAACTAGGCCAAATAGTTGCTGAAGGTGAAGCAAAGCATCGGATTTTTGTGAACCTCCGCTTAATACGGACCATGTACCTAATACCAATTGCTTTTTCTGTCGTTTCCCTCGTTGGAACGGTGTTTGGAACGCAGGACGAGGCAGTAAATTTTCCGTTTTTTAAACAGCACCTTCACATAAATTCCTGAAATCGAAAACTCTGAAAGAAGGTGGTGACTTCCACTTGGAATCCCACAGCAAGTTGACACAAAGAATAATTGATAAATTATTTTCGCTGTTGGGTGAGTTGCAGGCCTTGTAATCTACAAAGGCCTAATCGTAGGCCTTCAGAGACGGTATAGGCCTATCTGTTCATCACCCCGACCTGTGTGCGTTTCAATGCTGCAGAATAAAAGGGCGTTTCCATTCTCTTTAGATGCGTGTTCAGTGTTGTTGCCCTAGTGAAAGCCTTTGGACTGAATTTGTTCAAAATATTTCAGAAATAATAGAAATGCAATTTCGGAGATTTGTCCACCCGCATCTGCAGACGCAATTGCATTGGTACTGCCGGTCGTAAAAAATGTCAAGAAGAGGTCAAGGGAAGCGCAGAAGATCTTTTCCTTATCTTTTTTCCTGGTGTATCATATCGATGGCTCATTTTATCACATGGGGCTTTACGGGATCCTAATGAATCCTAATCACATAAAATTCTAAAAAACAAAACATTCAGCATTGGAAAAATTACCTTGGCTCCCACGCAGGAGACAGTTTGAGAACAAAGAAATTTTGGAGTTTCAACAAAAATATTCGATCCGCTGCTGAGAGTGCCACTTTTTTGCTATTCAACAAGGATGACCCAAACGCCTTAGCAGTTGATGCGGCCGGTAAAGCAAATCCGCTAAGCCTAAACTCGACGTTTGTCAAAGAATTTTGATATGTTTTCATTTGTTGTACCTTCTCTTGACAAAATTGAAAGGCTCGTTTTTCTTCTGAAACTATTGACACCGAAACAGCTATTCATAGGCTAAAATCCAAAATTTCGGATGGGGAGGATGATGGCAAAATTCCTGCAGCTGCTGCCTTCTACTTTCAGCAAGTGTTTGTTGTTAATTTTTCAAGCCCGATTAGATATTGGTGATTTTCCAGCCTGTTGGAAGATGTCACTCATTGTACCCATCTTTAAGAAAGGTCTGACCCGTTAAATCATCTCCCTCCCAATCAGCCTGTTGAGCACATGTTCAAAAATCCTTGAATTACTGATCCCAACACGCATTTGCAATCACCTTAAATCCGGGAATTTGCTTTCTCCTGCTCAGCGTGGGTTTAGGTCTGGCTATTCCTGCACAACCCAATTGACGACTTTTGTTCGGGGTATCTCTCTTGCCCTGGATTCCGGGTTTCAAGTTGATGCTGTTTGCCATTGATTTCGCCAACGCATTTGACAACGTAGCGCATTAACATACTGAATTTGAAATTAGCCAGGATAAATAGCCCTTGCATCATCAACTTGCTTAGAGGCTAACTTTCAAACAGGGCACAGATGGTCCGGGTGAACTGGGTCTTGCTGTTACTTCTGGTGTCCCACAAGGCATCATTCTGGGCCCCCGATTATTTATCATTCATTAAAAATGACTTGCCCAATTGTCTAAACTGTAAAATTCGATTCTTCGCAGACGATTGTATTTTGTATGCAAAAATCGACTCTTTATTTGATTGCCAGGCTTTGCAAGCTGACCTGGACTTGGTGTCCCCTTTGTGCACGTCTTCGCGCATGGAGGTCAGTGTTCATAAATGTAATTCTATCAATTTTGCCACAAAGAGATCCCAGCTAGATATCAGATATACACTGTATGGTCTGCCTTTAGTTAAATGCTCTGAGATTATTTACCTTGGTGTTATTCTTGATGGTTTGCTAAATTGGCAACCTCAACTCACTCATGTGGCAGCAAAGGAAATTCTCTATTTTATATACAACGTAATTTTAATGGCCAAGAAAAATTCTAAATCTTGCCCACAAAAGCCTTGTAGTCCCTACAAAGGAGTATGTATCTCCGACCTGGGATCCTTTTCTGCCAACAAATTGCCAAATTTTGGAGTCAGTCCAGCGCCGTGCTGCTCGGTTTGTAATGTCAGACTACAGGCGCAAAGCAGTGTCTCTGAAATAATGCACTTCCTCGGATGAAACTCCCGAGCTTATCGAAGAAAAGTGGCCAGGTTAATTTCCCTACTCTTTGTTGTGTCAAACGTGGGTGGGTGGGGCGAACTTTTGGAATATGTTGAACAGAACTTTTTATTCCGTCTTGAGCATGCTTACAAGATAAAACTATTGAGATTTAGAAGGGATGTCGGAAAATATTCCCTCATGGCAAAAACCGTTGCTCGACCTTTCAGCAACGGCTTGCTAAATTAGCTCATTTAAGACATTTTGATGTAATTTGATTGTTATGTGTCGCATATTTTTTGTGTTTTTGCTTTCCAAATTGATAAGGGGTTCTCCCAGAAAATATAGATTCATTCATATATTCGAATTCATTCATTTCAATAATTTTCCCTATTTGTATGAACCCCAGATAGGGTCTCGTGAGGTCCCAAAAGATTTCATCTGGCCCGACAAGGTGCCATGGGATCATCCACATCATTGGTGTAATGAATCTTTTTATTCGAAAACAAAATTACCATTCCAATACATAAAGTGCGTTCATTTTCAGAATGGTCCGCGCCAAAAATCGAAGCAAAACGAAGGTGGGAGCGGGGCGCGACAGTGGTGTCCAATTTGTTCACATTCCTTGCCTGAATATCCGAGATTTTTCATTGAAACAAAAAAGCGTTTCAGGCTCCTGTTGGTTCCTTTTCTTTGAATAGGTACACCCTGTTTTACCCGCGCTTTTTCACAGGTTTTGCTCGACATTTGTTGGAGGGTGACGTTGGAAGGTATGCCCCCTTTGAGTGCAAAATGAAAAAATTCCTTCGGTAATTCATTTTATTATATCGGCCGATCTTAAAGGAACAAAACATTGGTTCCAAACGTCTTTCTTCACTTCGGTTCGCGTGAGAGTTTGATTCACGTTTAAATGCTTGATAACTTCCACATTGAACACAGAATACGAGACGAAAAACATGGGCAAACCTGAATAGGCATATGTTGACCTACAATGCCTGTTTCATGAGGCTATAGCCGATGGCACAATGTCAGCTTTTCACATGCATTGTACAGATAGGTAGGTATACCTATAGGAATGTTAATGGATGCAATAAATAAGCAGAGTTGGAGGAATTGGCCATAAATATGGAAGAAAGCGTTAATTTCTGCTTCAAGAGTTTGTTACTTCGCGTTTAGTTTTAATATTTGTTTTAAACAAGAAATCTTCTTAGGGTGATTCATGAGTAACTTTACCAAATGCAGACCGGATACTCGAGTCATCAGGATCAGTTGCATTGATTGTACCTGTGGCCCTGCTGCCCTGCATTCGCACTTTCATCGTTGCAGATTTAGGTATCATTATCTGGCACTGCATGCACTGCATAGCTGCAGAGGGCTGACATTTTTTGACGCCGCAGACAGTTGAATCAATAAGTATTTTTCCGGCGTGGACAGTTGTTTTGGAATGACATCGAATTGGTATACCGCGTATAGGCTTGCGGAGCATCAGTCCTGGCGAAAAGTAGGCATTTCTGTAGGTGTATCTAATCAAGATGCTTTCAGTCGATTCGAATGAAATAATTGCTCTGTTGAGAACTTAGCACTGTTGAGAAGCACACACGAATGTATTGGTGTTGGCTTTTGCCCAAAAAAACTTTACAGAACGTTTCTGCAATGCAGGTCAGCCCGAAAGTCTCTGGCCACAGCAAAACCTACATTGGCATTTTATCATATTTTGTGATGTGAAACGTTTTCTGGCTCTAACCACCGATGTCAACACTTTAATCGGAACTACCAGTGCAAACAGTGCTTGATCGAATGATGAATCTTCTTCGAAGGTTAATTTGTAAATGGAAATCACCTTTCCCATTATGTCTTCACATGTGTGAAAGTTATTTTTAAAATGGATATCATCAACTCCTATTCCCCCTGTATGTTATCATTATTTCAAAAAACATCTGCAAAATGACTTGACAAATGTTTGTGTTAGGTGAAAGTTAGGTGAAAAAGTTAGGTGAAAGTTAGGTGAAAAAATTCAACAATAACAATTGTAAAAACGACGCCAAAATGATGGCTGTAGTCAAAAACTTTAAAACAAACTGTGAACAAAAACGAAAGCATCCAGACACAAACTCGAGGGTAATGCTAATCAGAGACTGGCCGGCAAATTTTCAAGGCTTCCTGGACATGCCTGCATTCTGACGGAAGTGCATTCCAGTCCCTGATGGTTCTGGGGTGTGTGGCAGATATTTGCAACGCCTGTACATGTAGTTCCGAAGTGCTGGCACCCGCGGTGATAGAGCTATAGATGTTTTTCCGTTCACAATATATTGAAGAAAAGACAACATATTTCAATGTTCGCTACATGGCCAAAGACTTTTGGGAGACCCTGTATGTGTACTTCGACTGAAATGTTATTCGTAATTTTGCCGTATTGGATGTCATTTATTCCAGTAAGAGCCAACAACAATCCAAGCATTCGACAACAAAATAGATCTTAACAAGATATGGGCACTCCTTGAGTTTTCTCGGCTTCCTTTCCTATGCGTCCTCAATTCCCGGAGCGTCTCAGGTCAATCACGGGACCAACTTACATCGCGATATGGAGTCCCAAGATTCCCGAACGAAAATTTTGGATAACAACCGAATCAACACATCATCCGAACAATTGCCCAATTATCCAAACCACAGCCCTCATCCAATAACGTTTGGTGGCACGTGGGCTGGTGTCTGCGTGATTAAATGACGGAGATCTAGAGTGCCCCTTCGAGATACGAATTCCACACCTCCAAATCGAAACAATTCACTGAAGTGGGTTTTCAAATAAATTTTTTCTGGAAACATTTTGGGGCAACCATGTGGCGCAAAGGTTTTTATCGGATAGACGTAAGAAGTGTGCTTCTTTTTATGTTTGACGTCCAACCGGACAGCTGCTCAAATTTGCTACTGGAACATGCACTGAAAAATATTTTATGTTGTGGTTCACGCTTCAGACGAAAACGTGAAAATTGCTGTTTTGTGACGTGGGATAGGGAGTGGAATCCGGTCCGTTCAGAAAACTTGCAGACGGGGAATATCATGGGCAAAGACACAACGGGCTTTTTTCCCAGCTGAAAATGAGCTCAATGTTTCCGGTCAGAACCAGTGGACATCTTGTCGCTTTTAAGAAAAGACGAACAGGGCAGCTTTGTCTTGGAACAACATTGGACAACTATGGAAGGCTCAGTTGAGCAGCAAAAGTCACCTATTTTCCGAATAGACCAATGAGTGGGTCCGTCTTTTTTTTCCATTTTGGCAGGGTTCTTTTCATCGCAGTCACCCTCATGACTTCACTACACGAAGCTGTGGGAATTTCAAATGCCACTTTCTGCAGCGTAAAATAAAAATACGAAGTGCAGGGACTCGCTTTATAATTGCTTTTCCTTAAACGGAGTGTTCAGTAATTGACGGGCCGTAGGAGATTTTTATCGGAATTTTAAAGCACGGGGCAATGTAATTTCCCATCTAGGATGCGCCGCAAAACGCTTTCCTTCATGCAATGCATTTTGCAGCGCATGGGGAATGGAGAATAACATTGCCCCGTGCTTTAAACTTCTGACAAATATCTCCTATGGCCCGTCAATTACTGAAGACCGTGTATAAGGTACGTAATAATTCTAAAATCATGAGCAAATATTGTGCATATAATTTTAACAACAGACAGAACTATAACTGATTGGAACTCCTTACCGGCTGAAATTTGTAAGTCCCCGCCAAGCATGAATATCCTCTGCAAACGCCTAGAAGAGCATCTGTTGAGGTCGCAGCGGATTTCTGTTTGGTTGTATGTACCTATCTATCGTTTTTCGTACGCACGCAGGTTCAACCCTTTGCGAGTGTTAGGTATAATGATTCTTGTACCCTTTTGCAAATTCGTCGTTTTTTTTTTGTAAAATCTGCTCCTGGTAACTCGTGTATGTTCAATCCAAATTGTTGCTGAGGGTATATGATTTTTTGCTTATTGAAAGCAGGAAACTGCCACAATGAAACAAAAGTCAATCAATCAATCAATCAATCAATCAATCAATCAATCAATCAATCAATCAATCAATCAATCAATCAATCAACAATGCCTGAAGGCATAACTTACAGCCATGTTCCTTTCTTGAATTTGCCTTTGCCTTTCTTGCTGATAGAGGTGGGGGTGTCACCGGAATCCAACTGATCAAGCCTTGCGCTGATCAACAGATAGATCATCAATATTTTCAAGACCAAATCGAAAACCACTTCAGACATTTCGAGACGCAGACGCCGTCTTCTTCAGTTGGAAGAGCTTTCCGGTTGGTTCACATGGCCACGTCTTTCTCCCCGATCCCCAATCCGAGTCGGCCGGACATCACGAACACTTTTAACATCATGTCGGCAGCGGATTCAATTTATTGGTTGCGAAGCAGAAGACCGATTTCATGGCTGAAGAGAGTTAAATCCTGCAGCAGTGAATTCATACAGCTCCTTGATATCCTACTCCTTGTCGCACACCATGATTCGCAGTTTTTCGCCAATTCCTCCCGCAGTAAAATTGAATTTAAATGCTCCAACGAACAAACAGCTTATAGCCTGCGACAGTAGGTAAACCACTTGGACCTGTGTCTGTTTTAGTCCAGTGGGAAAACTTGCACCTAATATCGTCACATTTTCGTATATAGCAGGATGCCCAGACGTTTTGGCCGAAGTCCGAAGACAACCAGAAGTCCTCATAAACAAAAGGCCTCACTTTGTGCCTAATCTTATTCACGTATCACTGCAACGTTGATAAAAAAATTTATTAAAAATGGCCAACTCTGTTGTATCACGAAGGAAGAAAGACAGACTTTTTCAACTCGTGTCCAAATTTCGCGGATCAAAAATGATGAATTTTCATCTGCTGACATTGGGCCGATTTTTCAAACGAAGCCCATCTTTTAGGCCGCGGATTCTTTCTTTTTTAAATGCAATTTTGTACACAAACGAAAAAGAATCCGCGGCCTAAAAGATGAGCTTCGTTTAAAAATCGGCCCATTATTGTCATTTTATGAGCAGAGATATCATCTCAGAGGTTGCCCTTCCTCACTAAGGTAGTTATAATATTTCCACTGAAACCTATTAATGGTAAAAATGTTGGTAACTCGCAGCTCATCGGAGCTCATCGCGTCACCTCCATCATGATCTCTCCACAGGTGGTAATGATAATTAGGTTATACTTTAGGCAGTAATGTCTTGATAACACATGTGGTTCACTTCTGCCACAGAGATAATTTTCGCGAAATGATACGGTGATGACATATAAATGATGAGGCATTGTTTCACTTGCAATATACACGAGATAGATGCACTGCAGTTTGTAACAGTGTACGATACACTTTTGCACAACCCTGTTTCAAGTGGTCAATTAGGCAATTTGCCCACAATAAAATTATTACAAGTCAGTAAAATAGGCAAAAGTCGATAAATTGTTGTCTGTGACACATTAAAATTCACTGGCAATAAAATTGTGCTAAACACAGTAATTGCTTTAAAAGCCAAAATGTGAAACTGCCGTTCACTTTGTCCGTGATTGCCCTCTGTAAGTCTGAGAGAAGACACAGAAGTGTCAATTTAGGATTGTGGCAAACCAAAAAATAGAATAGAATAGAATAGAAATGTTCTGTATTTAGGAGCATCAGCCCCGTATAAATACATGTCAGTAAACATCTTACAATTCGTTATCAAACAGATGAAATAATAGCAATAAACAAATGACACAATGTTCGGGGAATCAATTGCAGCAAATAGTCAGCCATATGGACAAGTAAAGAAGAAAAAAAAAATATTGAGAGAGAGAGAAGGGAGAGAGAGAGAGAGAGAGAGAGAGAGAGAGAGAGAGAGAGAGAGAGAGAGAGAGAGAGAGAGAGAGAGAGAGAGAGAGAGAGAGAGAGAGAGGAGGGAGAGGAGAGAGAGAGAGGTGAGGAAGGAGATGAGATTCTGGATGGGAGATGGAGGGGTTGAGGGAGGGGAGAGAGAGCGAAAGAGGGAGAGGGAGAGACAGACAGACAGTCACAAACCATACAACAGATAATCTAGCCACTAGAAAGAGATACACCCGATTTGTTCAATATGGTGCAGAAGGTTCGTGTGGAAACTGGTTTCTCGAACATACTTTTGGGGATCTTGTTCCATGAATTGATAGAATGTGGAATAAAAGAATTTGCACCAACATTCTTCCGAGCCTGAAATGGGCGGAGTTTGAATGGATGGTCGTGTCTCCCCATATAAGGAGCAGGAGATAAATAGGTCTGAAATTCAGCCCAACCTTCAACGCCATTGAAGATTTTAAGAAGACAATCAATGCGCCTAATGGTGCGTCTTCTCTCCAACGTAACCCATTTGAGGTTGGCAAGCATACTTGTGACGCTGGCAGTACGCCGATAGTCATGAATTACGAAACGTGCAGCTCTACGTTGGACTCTTTCTATTTGGGCGGAGAGATCACGTTCATGCGGATGCCACACGCTGGATGCGTATTCTAAAAGAGGCCTAACAAAACTGAAATAAGCAAGTTCTTTGACATCCCTATTACATTTTCGAAATTGCCTCCGAACAAAGAAAAGCGCTTTTTGCGCTTTTTTGGCAATGTTTGTAACATGAGGCCGCCAGCACAAGTTTGAAGTGAGCGTTAAGCCTAGATATTTAACTTGATCACAGGAGCTAAGAATGTTGGACTTAAGCGCGTATTGGAAATTTACTGGTGTTTTCTTCTGTGTGAAAGTGATTTTGACGCATTTCTCAGAGCTTAACGAGAGCCTGTTATTATCAAACCAAGTTTGCATTGAGGCTAAGTCCTCCTGAAGAGTAATGCAGTCCAATTCAGAGCTGACAATTCTATATACAATACAGTCATCTGCAAACAACCTTATCTTACAAAATTTAACACTAGTTGGCAAATCATTTATAAACAAAAGGAAAAGTAGCGGACCTAAAACACTTCCCTGGGGGACACCTGAAGGGACTGAAACCAAATCTGAAGATATCCCCTCTATTTGGACAAACTGGGCCCTGCCTGTGAGGTAACTTCGAATGCACTTCACCAAGCAAGGGTCCATACCCAGTGCAGTTAATTTGTTCAACAGTAATGGGTGGCTCACAGTGTCAAATGCTTTGGCGATGTCAATGAGGACAGCATCTACCTGCTCACCAGCATCAAGGCTCATGTTAAGATCATGAACGAGGCCATTGAGCTGTGTTTAAAAAAAGGCAGAGATCCAAAAAACTTTCCGGGTATCCTTCTCTGTTGAAAATCGATTTCGCGTTATTATTCAAATTCTCAGGGCGCAAAAATGATTGCTTGACATTTGCGACGCTTCCTTGCACGTTGATTTCTTGTGTTTCCAGTTGACGATTTCTTTGCACTCATTGGTCAGTGTCTTTTAGTACCTATTTTCTCATAATTTTTATAGCATGCGTGCTCCTTTTATTTCCATTAGTTCTCCTTTTATTTCCATGCAGTTTTTTTCTGATGTTGTTTTTAACCCACCAGCAATAGCAGAGCTCAGCAGTTCGAGTTAGGTTGTTTGGTTCAGAATGAAGATGTGCGACGGCGGAGAGAAAGGTTCAGTGGAAAACGACTTTGGAGGAAATTCGGTACGAAAAGCTCGATTTTCAGGTTGGGTCGTATTGTAGGTTTTAGCGATGGGGGTTATGAACGAAAGTCAAGAAAACCTTGTCACATTCGGGGAAATTTCACATCGAAGTAATTTTCCACTGGACGCTTCTCTCCGCTGAAAATGGTGTTTCGCTCAAAATGGTACTGTCCGCAATACCAGTAGATAACGAGGCAAAGAATAATCAAGTGTGGGCAAAATGAGCATTCGTATTTTTGTCTGATTATGGCCGAACGCAACGAGTTGCGTTCGGCCAAACGTCTTGGTGCTATCTGTTGATTTCGGCCTCTGGTGGTAATCGATTTCACAATATCACCGAGGTCTGGGCAGCTGCATTTAAACATTTCTGCTGCAGGTTTATCGATGGTCCCTGTCAAAACGATTAAAATTAAGCAAGAGAATCCCTGGATCTCTGATCGGTTTCGGACTCCAGCTAGAAAAAAGTGACGGCAAACAAAAACCCTCACTGCAAATAACAAT
>JASGXE010016556.1:0-10921 GCA_030068105.1 Sinentomon sp. SZTP_YWyxl
TTTAAATTGAAAACAGTATGCAAAAATATCTTGCTGGCACATGAATATTTTCCCCATTTCCGCTAAAAATTGCCATCCTTAGGATGTATCCAATTTATATTGAAAATAGTGTGCAAAAATATCTTGCTGACACACGAATATTTCCCTCATTTCCACAAATAGTTGCTATCCTAAGGATGTGTCCAATTTACATTGAAATGTGTATGCAAAAATATCTTGCTGACACATGAATATTTTCCTCTTTTCCGCAAATAGTTGCCATCCTAAGGATGTGTCCAATTTACATTGAAATGTGTATCCAAAAATATCATGCTGACACATGAATATTTTCCTCATTTCCACAAATAGTTGCTATCCTAAGGATGTGTCCAATTTACATTGAAATGTGTATCCAAAAACATCATGCTGACACATGAATATTTCCCTCATTTCCACAAATAGTTGCTATCCTAAGGATGTGTCCAATTTACATTGAAATGTGTATCCAAAAATATCATGCTGACACATGAATATTTCCCTCATTTCCACAAATAGTTTGCTATCCTAAGGATGTGTCCAATTTACATTGAAATGTGTATGCAAAAATATCTTGATGACACATGAATATTATCCTCATTTCAGCAAATAGTTGCCATCCGAAGGATGTATCCAATTTACATTGAAAAGTGTATGCAAAAATATCTTGCTGACACATGAATATTTTCCTCTTTTCCGCAAATAGTTGCCATCCGAAGGATGTATCCAATTTACATTGAAAAGTGTATGCAAAAATATCTTGATGACACATGAATATTATCCTCATTTCAGCAAATAGTTGCCATCCGAAGGATGTATCCAATTTACATTGAAATGTGTATGCAAAAATATCTTGCTGACACATGAATATTTTCCTCTTTTCCGCAAATAGTTGCTATCCTAAGGATGTGTCCAATTTACATTGAAATGTGTATCCAAAAATATCATGCTGATACATGAATATTTTCCTCATTTCCACAAATAGTTGCTATCCTAAGGATGTGTCCAATTTACATTGAAATGTGTATCCAAAAATATCATGCTGACACATGAATATTTCCCTCATTTCCACAAATAGTTGCTATCCTAAGGATGTGTCCCAATTTACATTGAAATGTGTATGCAAAAATATCTTGATGACACATTAATATTATCCTCATTTCAGCAAATAGTTGCCATCCGAAGGATGTATCCAATTTACATTGAAAAGTGTATGCAAAAATATCTTGCTGACACATGAATATTTTCCTCATTTCCACAAATAGTTGCTATCCTAAGGATGTGTCCAATTTACATTGAAAAGTGTATGCAAAAATATCTTGCTGACACATGAATATTTTCCTCTTTTCCGCAAATAGTTGCCATCCTAAGGATGTGTCCAATTTACATTGAAAACAGTGTGCAAAAATATCTTGCTGACACATGAATATTTTCCTCATTTCCACAAATAGTTGCTATCCTAAGGATGTGTCCAATTTACATTGAAATGTGTATCCAAAAATATCATGCTGACACATGAATATTTTCCTCATTTCCACAAATAGTTGCTATCCTAAGGATGTGTCCAATTTACATTGAAATGTGTATCCAAAAATATTATGCTGACACATGAATATTTCCCTCATTTCCACAAATAGTTGCTATCCTAAGGATGTGTCCAATTTACATTGAAATGTGTATGCAAAAATATCTTGATGACACATGAATATTATCCTCATTTCAGCAAATAGTTGCCATCCGAAGGATGTGTCCAATTTACATTGAAAAGTGTATGCAAAAATATCTTGCTGACACATGAATATTTTCCTCTTTTCCGCAAATAGTTGCCATCCTAAGGATGTGTCCAATTTACATTGAAATGTGTATCCAAAAACATCATGCTGACACATGAATATTTCCCTCATTTCCACAAATAGTTGCTATCCTAAGGATGTGTCCAATTTACATTGAAATGTGTATCCAAAAATATCATGCTGACACATGAATATTTCCCTCATTTCCACAAATAGTTGCTATCCTAAGGATGTGTCCAATTTACATTGAAATGTGTATGCAAAAATATCTTGATGACACATGAATATTATCCTCATTTCAGCAAATAGTTGCCATCCGAAGGATGTATCCAATTTACATTGAAAAGTGTATGCAAAAATATCTTGCTGACACATGAATATTTTCCTCTTTTCCGCAAATAGTTGCCATCCGAAGGATGTATCCAATTTACATTGAAAGTGTATGCAAAATATCTTGATGACATATGAATATTATCCTCATTTCAGCAAATAGTTGCCATCCGAAGGATGTATCCAATTTACATTGAAATGTGTATGCAAAAATATCTTGCTGACACATGAATATTTTCCTCTTTTCCGCAAATAGTTGCTATCCTAAGGATGTGTCCAATTTACATTGAAATGTGTATCCAAAAATATCATGCTGACACATGAATATTTCCCTCATTTCCACAAATAGTTGCTATCCTAAGGATGTGTCCAATTTACATTGAAATGTGTATGCAAAAATATCTTGATGACACATTAATATTATCCTCATTTCAGCAAATAGTTGCCATCCGAAGGATGTATCCAATTTACATTGAAAAGTGTATGCAAAAATATCTTGCTGACACATGAATATTTTCCTCATTTCCACAAATAGTTGCTATCCTAAGGATGTGTCCAATTTACATTGAAAAGTGTATGCAAAAATATCTTGCTGACACATGAATATTTTCCTCTTTTCCGCAAATAGTTGCCATCCTAAGGATGTGTCCAATTTACATTGAAACAGTGTGCAAAAATATCTTGCTGACACATGAATATTTTCCTCATTTCCCAAATAGTTGCTATCCTAAGGATGTGTCCAATTTACATTGAAATGTGTATCCAAAAATATCATGCTGACACATGAATATTTTCCTCATTTCCACAAATAGTTTGCTATCCTAAGGATGTTTCCAATTTACATTGAAATGTGTATCCAAAAATATCATGCTGACACATGAATATTTCCCTCATTTCCACAAATAGTTGCTATCCTAAGGATGTGTCCAATTTACATTGAAATGTGTATGCAAAAATATCTTGATGACACATGAATATTATCCTCATTTCAGCAAATAGTTGCCATCCGAAGGATGTATCCAATTTACATTGAAAAGTGTATGCAAAAATATCTTGCTGACACATGAATATTTTCCTCATTTCCACAAATAGTTGCTATCCTAAGGATGTGTCCAATTTACATTGAAAAGTGTATGCAAAAATATCTTGCTGACACATGAATATTTTCCTCTTTTCCGCAAATAGTTGCATCCTAAGGATGTGTCCAATTTACATTGAAAACGGTGTGCAAAAATATCTTGCTGGCACATGAATATTTTCCTCTTTTCCGCAAATAGTTGCTATCCTAAGGATGTGTCCAATTTACATTGAAATGTGTATCCAAAAATATCATGCTGACACATGAATATTTTCCTCATTTCCACAAATAGTTGCTATCCTAAGGATGTGTCCAATTTACATTGAAATGTGTATCCAAAAATATCATGCTGACACATGAATATTTCCCTCATTTCCACAAATAGTTGCTATCCTAAGGATGTGTCCAATTTACATTGAAATGTGTATGCAAAAATATCTTGATGACACATGAATATTATCCTCATTTCAGCAAATAGTTGCCATCCGAAGGATGTATCCAATTTACATTGAAAAGTGTATGCAAAAATATCTTGCTGACACATGAATATTTTCCTCATTTCCACAAATAGTTGCTATCCTAAGGATGTGTCCAATTTACATTGAAATGTGTATCCAAAAATATCATGCTGACACATGAATATTTTCCTCATTTCCACAAATAGTTGCTATCCTAAGGATGTGTCCAATTTACATTGAAATGTGTATCCAAAAATATCATGCTGACACATGAATATTTCCCTCATTTCCACAAATAGTTGCTATCCTAAGGATGTGTCCAATTTACATTGAAATGTGTATGCAAAAATATCTTGATGACACATGAATATTATCCTCATTTCAGCAAATAGTTGCCATCCGAAGGATGTATCCAATTTACATTGAAAAGTGTATGCAAAAATATCTTGCTGACACATGAATATTTTCCTCATTTCCGCAAATAGTTGCCATCCTAAGGATGTGTCCAATTTACATTGAAAACAGTGTGCAAAAATATCTTGCTGACACATGAATATTTTCCTCATTTCCGCAAATAGTTGCCATCCTAAGGATGTGTCCAATTTACATTGAAAAGTGTATGCAAAAATATCTTGCTGACACATGAATATTATCCTCATTTCGGCAAATAGTTGCCATCCTAAGGATGTGTCCAATTTACATTGAAAAGTGTATGCAAAAATATCTTGCTGACACATGAATATTTTCCTCATTTCCGCAAATAGTTGCCATCCAAAGGATGTTTCCAATTTACATTGAAATGTGTATCCAAAAATATCATGCTGACACATGAATGTTTTCCTCACTTTCGCAAATAGTTGCCTTCCTAAGGATGTATCCAATTTACATTGAAAACAGTATGCAAAAATATCTTACTGACACATTAATATTTTCCGCATTTCCGCAAATAGTTGCCATCCAAGGATGTATCCAATTTACATTGAAATCAGTCTGCAAAAATATCTTGGTGACACATGAATATTTTCTTCATTTCCGCAAATAGTTGCCAAATAAAGGATGTATCCAATTTACATTGAAATCAGTCTGCAAAAATATCTTACTGACACATTAATATTTTCCGCATTTCCGCAAATAGTTGCCTTCCTAAGGATGTATCCAATTTACATTGAAATCAGTCTGCAAAAATATCTTGCTGACACCTGAATATTTTCCTCATTTCTGCAAATAGTTGCCGCCCTAAGGATGTATCCAATTTCATTCTTATTCATTCTCAGACAGGCGCTCGCAAAATACAAATAAGGTGTCCCACGACATAACAATATTTTTAAAACGGAATACCGGCATTTTTCTGTTCCGTGTGATTTTTTATTCGGCGTGTCATAATGAAGAACGGCAACTCGATCAACCAATAAAAAATCGACCTAAAAACGGACCGAATTGGGCTTCATATACTGAAAAAAGTATTGTGCTACACTGTATACTTTAATTTTCTGCAACATATATACTGTAAGACAATGTACAAAAACAGTATACCCGTATGCTGAGAAATTGGCACTGCAAGAGACAGCAATATTATGTGCATATATGTACGGTTAAGAGAAATGGATATGCGTTTTGTCACTAAAATACAATTACAGCAAATGGAATACAAAATCAATCGAGGCCAAGACTAACCATGCTGAAACAACTGATGTAACAACCAATTTCGTTGAATTCGCAAAAAACCAAAGATATGAAACATATCTGATATGTGATTTCATCATCAGAAAACAGTCGAGACGTAATTTCACAAAGTTGAAAGAGAGATACCTATCGCCAGTGACGGACAAAATAAAGCTCAAGTTACGCAAAATATTGGCTCAATAAAACCCAAAACACGTTTGAAAAATCCTGCAGTTTTGGTTGGAATATTGACACAAATTTGGCGCAACGTCACGTCGAGTATAGGTACTGCAGCAAAATAACATGAGGAGAAATGTACGCGTTTATGCTACAACGGACTTTTGAAGGAACAACGAACATTATCTGCGGTGCTAATTACGCAAAACAAAGAGAAAACTTTGTTCCCGCATTTCCGAAAAAAGTGGGTAAACAGGTAATTAACCGCGGCACAAATTGAGGGGCGCGTCTCGTAAACGGTCGTGAGGTGCCGCTCCGCTTGAACCTCAGCAAGCGAATGCCTGCCGATAAGGCAATTCCGACCAATATATTATAGCAGATAACCCTTCTGCAGCCGGGAATTGGAAGTTTTTCGTTTTGCTTACCGAAGATGGAAAGGTTCGAGGGAGAAAGATAGAAAGGCACTGCGCGCCACTCCACAGCAGCTGGAGCTCGCCATCGAAAAACCACGCACCACAGACATATACGTGTAACAATTACCTGTGAAAGTTGAAGTGGATAGCCGACGGCTCCTCGATTTTAGGCGTTTCAAAGAAGGGAGAAGGGGCGTTCTTCACCATTGGCGCCGAAATTTTGCACAATTTTTGAAACTTCATCATTTCCACAACCCTGTATCTACCCGTAAATGCCCTCCGGCGAACAATTCCCAACTGAGACTGAATACGAATATAGAGTATCCACCCTAATTTCTATACGGGCGTTTACTCCCATCACACCCTTCAACCCCAATAATTTCGCCAATGCTCAACTGCACTGAAATATAGCTAGAAAGGCCGCTGTAGCTCCAGTGCTTGGCCTGGATTGCATACTAGGCTGTGTGGAAGCCTGAATCTGCCAAACCCACAAGAATTCAATTTCCTTCCTGTTCGCCGTTCGCCGATGCTCTCCAACCTACATCTGCAGTCCCTCACTGGCACTCAGCGTGGCCACTCGCACTCGCACTCGCTCCCATCGACCTCAAAAAGCAATAATAATTTTATCCGTGCGAAACGAGCGATTCCGCGATGCCCCCAGCTGCGCTGCGAGTATGTTTCCCTTCGATTTCAGGTCCACCGCGTCTTGGAAATGTACCTAAACCAAACAGAAACCGCAGCACAGGCCTATATATCTTCCGTTTACCTGTGTAAATACGATGGACGCGACTGGACAGAAATACAAATACCTACAGAGTTTACCAAATATCGTCGAACATAGGAGAAATTTTGAAGGTCTATAGTTAAAAAGGGGTCATCTAATTTCAACAGCCCTTGATGCAGCTTCACACCACACACGAGTGTCATGATGTGTTGCAGCGCGCGACGCCATGTGTTTTAAATGATTCCTGAGTTAAACCGAACTCCTATAAACAGTATGTTCGAAGACTTTTGGCAAGGAATGTATATTGCCATCCACGTCGTTTTTGTATTATGGGCCGAACGCGAAAAAAGACGGATATTATGCTTTGTCTGCACCCCCCAGAAGTTGTTGAAATAAAAGACTAGGCAAAAATAAAATAAAAAAAATTGCGTGGGAGGAATTCTGAAGAAATTGAATGAGCCGGACGTGGAAGAAAGGGAGCCTTCCAATTAAGAAAGGATATCATGGAAAGTTATTGAAAGTTGTTAATCAATTTCGTGGAGCGGTTTTTTATGGCAAGGCAACTAACTTTGACCCAGTGATTTAATTATTGGCGATACAATGAGCGAAAACGAAGAGGTGAGAGATTGAGGTCAGTAAAACAACAACGACAGTAACACTTTAATTTCCGAAAACCTGATATAACAACAGGGTCAAGGAAAGGCATTTTTCCGAGAACAATTAGTTGTTCCGTGCCCGTGCCCAAGCTTCAAAGGCAGCCACATCACAAAACAATCCGCAGACAATAATTGCTTTGTCTCATCACAATGACCTTTTTAATATTGATTGTTGTCCTGATTCCGCTTCTTTTGAGGCAGTAGTATACTTGTACCTAATAAAATAAATTATCATCTCAACTTCAGGTTCTTTAACGAAAGTTTGGCTGCTGTATGTGAGGGATAGAAAGCGCCTATCGGACATGTACCTTTCGAACAAGACGGGCAGGTTGAATTTGACAGTGAATTCCTGCGCTTATATAGACTACAACAGAGCTTTGAAACAAGATGGATTTGGGTTTCAGTTAAACAGACGTGTTCACAAGGGTAGGTACAGAGGTTGAAGTTCACCGAACGTGGCCCACTTTCTTGCACCGCATAACCAAATTGCGTGCTTTAAGTTCAGCGGAAGAAATTTAGATATAGTGCCCAAAATGGTCCAGACGAATGATGACGCACTCAAGGTGTGTAAAAGAACAAGTGAACGAACTCCGGGATTTTCGTGGCACAAAAAGTGCATTGCGGTGTTGCGGCGTATCAAGGCGGAGTGCGCTTCGAAAGACATGCGAGTTAATGGCGGACCGCGGAGCGATGCCCACAGAAAGTTGAATTTCTCCTGAACAAAGCGGCGGTTTTTGATGCGGCTTGCTGTGATGCAAAGCTGAAAAATTAGCGCTTCCACACATGCATAATTATCTCAACTTTCGTCGGGTAAAACTCTTAAACTATTTAGTAACAAAAGTGCTCAAATTTCGGTGCTGTAAAATTCCGGGTTCCTGCCAGGTATTTTCAAAGATTGCGCAATTTTTTCCGTTACAACATGGTTACGACCTCGGAAGAGTTGTAGAGGGAGCCTTCCACTTTCCCAAAATATCAAAATCGTTGAATTTGAACACCATTTGGTAATTTTATGAACAGAGACAACGCGACATGGCAGCATCGTCTCGTCTTTGAGCGGGGAAGAGGCCGCGACTCCCAGGGATTTCAAGGGAGTCTCCGTTCATAAAATTGCCAAATGGTGTTCAAATTCAACGATTTTGGCATTTTTGGAAACTAGAAGACTTCCTCTACAACTCTTCCGCAGGTCGTAACCATGTTGCAGCGGAAAAAAAGTTCACAATCTTTGAAAATACCTGGCAGGAACCCGGAATTTTACAACATCGAGACTTCAGCACTTTTGTTTCTCAAACGATAGGTGAGTTTTACCCCACGAAAGTTTGGGATCATTATACATCATACATGTGTGGAAGCGCTCATTTTTCAGTTTTGCACCATAGCAAGCCCCATCAAAAACCTTCACTTTCTTCAGGAGAAATTTAACTTTCTGTGGGCATCGCACCGCGGTCCGCCATTCACTCGCATGTTTTTCGTGGCGCACTCAGCCTTGATACGCCGCAATCCAGCAGAACAACACATTCTAGTTTAACATCTGCTCCCATTTGACTCCATGTTAATTGGAGCGCAGTTCTTTCAGTTCTTATTTTACACACCATGACGCACTTGAAAAAATCTCGACTCAGGGGCTCACCCTCGAAACACCTTCCGTGCCGAGACACTGTCCCACTGTTCCCTGCTGGCCCCAGAACACTCGTCCTTACCACTCCTCACCATCACGTGGTCGATAGGTATGCGGCAGGCCACTTAAAGAGATCAATCCTGGCTGGAGTCATGCCTTTGCCTGGTCCCAGAGCTTTGTACCTTTCATACCTGTTCTCTTGTCAATAAAAAAGACAAAAATTGTCTTGCATTTTATCACTGATGTCAGTGTTGGCTTGTATTGACATCTTTTCTATTGCAGGTAACATATCTAATTTCGTTAGAAGGGAAATCAAAAGAAATAAAATTGAAATTGATTTGAATTGAACAATGCATGTCTTCGGATGATTTGACAAACCAGCCGGTAGTAGGCTCCTTGCGCACATTTAGGCCCCGAAAAGTTACAAACATTTCGCAGTCTCTGTAGGCTACTTCGCATTCCAAATCAGGAATTCGAACACGACGTCCTGAATCAGAATTTACATTGCATCAACCTCGACGTCTGAATAAATTTGCCTGGTTCGCTGCTGCGATGCGGGCTGCGCTTGAGAGGGAAAGGGACAAGCGTCTACCTTGAAAGTTTTTATGTGCTTTTGCGCTGATTGCGATAAGAACACAGTCGTCCGCTTTCTGAAGTGCAAAAGTTGGCCCTTCCGAAACGATTGTTCGGAAAGCGTCATCGCAACTTGATGCCTGCTCCGATGCCGCTTCCGCTGTGTGCAGCCACGGAAGCTCGAGAATGTCTCTCCAGTTCGGCTTTTTTCACAGAACTTTATGCTGGCTTGCTCAATGCAGAAAGAGTGTTTTTGAAAATTTAACCTGGAATTGCTGTCGTTACAGAGTACAATCTGGTTCCGCGTAAAAGTGACAAAAAGGCTGCTGTGGCCATGCGAATTTGCGCGCTTTCCTGTAAGCGTGAAGTTTACCGACACAGTTACTTGCAATAGGAACTTGTGAAATACCTATACCGCGAAAATACTATACTGTCATTTTCGGGGAAACCACAATGAACACGTGGAGGGGAAGCTGCCACAGAAAATTGGAATTTTCAGCCCAGGCAACCTGCGTCTTCAGCAACAAAATGCAATCTTCACAATTTCCCGCCTGTATGCAAACATTATCATAGCCAAACGCACAGCATTATGACTTGAATTTGAATCCAAAGTTTACTTGAGAGCTGATTTCTTCGAGCCCCCCTCTCCACTTGAAATTGCACTTATTCGTAATTCGGATTTTGGACTGAAGTATATGTATGTTGTGATTTTGACTGAACTTCACCAAACGTCTTCGGTGTGTTGCACGCCACTGACTTGCCCACATTGATTGCCCAGAAGCCCACAAACACAATAAGACATTCGATGGGCACTGTCATGTCAAGCTTCCAAGATGCCACCAGGACGAATGGAGCAACATAGTGTGTCCGCTGTGAGAAAATTGCATTGTTGCGTCATCATTCGCTGTTGCCTGCCGGTAGAGCGGCGCTCACGTCAACAGTTCATCCAAAACGTGAAAAGGAAGACATGCGAGTGAATGGCGGACCGCGGTGCGATGCTCACAGAAAGTTAAATATTTCCTGAACAAACCCATGGATTTTGAAGTGGTTGCGTATGGCCAGAAAATTGCCGAATGGTGTTCAAATGCAATGATTTTGGTATTTTTGGAAACTGGAAGGATTCCTCTACAACTCTTCCGCTGGTCGAAACCATGTTGCAACGGAAAAAATTGCACTATCTTTGAAAATACCTGGCAGGAACCCGAAATTTTACAACATCGAAACTTGAACACTTTTGTTCCCCGAATGGTTTAAGAGTTTTACCCGACGAAAGTTTGAGATCATTATACATGTGTGAAAGCGCGCATTTTTAGGCTTTGCACCATACGCAACCACATCAAAATCCGTCGCTTTGTTCAGGAAAAATTTAACTTTCTGTGGGCATCGCACCGCGGTCCGCCATTCAATCGCATGTATTTCGCTTCTGT
>JASGXE010016557.1:0-10556 GCA_030068105.1 Sinentomon sp. SZTP_YWyxl
GAAGGACAAATTAGCTGCAATGTCTTGGCATCCCAATAAAGAAAGGACCATAGCATATGGAACTGGAGATGGAAAAGTTCGCTACATGAGTGGACATTTGTTCAGTCATTCAACTGTGAGGAAGTCAAAATCCACTCACCCGTCCACTATTGCTTGTATCCAGTGGGGTCCACCTGTTGCAAGCGAAAATGACTCTGAATCGGGATCTGCTACAGAATTTGTCCTGTTCTCCGTTGGTGATGGAATAATTTTGCAGCACTGTGATATGTGGCAGGACAACGATGCCATCGCCTTAAATCCACTCTTAGAGCACGGTCCAGATGGCAGCAGAGGCACTTCTGAGGGTGGTGAGAAGAAATATTTCACTGTTCTCTCGTGGAACCACGACTTTACAATCCTGGCAGTCGGATTGCGGGATGGTTCATTTGAACTATTTTCCGTCAAACCTCTTCGAATGAAACATAGGATCTGTGACGATGCCCACTCTGGAAATATCCACCACCTATCATGGCATCCGAAATGTACAACCACGAGTGACCCTTCACCATGCTTGGGTTGGCTTGCCGTTCTGTCAACAGATCTCGCCATCAAAGTTTACGACACAAAGTCTCTTGAAGCCGGTACACCTGCCTCTGTGCTGTTCCAATCTCCTCAGAAATCTAATTGCCTATCTTGGAATCCCCATGCCGATGGACAACTGCTGTTCGTCAACACCGATAAGACTGTTCAAGTTTGGGACGTCGTTTCCAACAGCATGCTTGCACGTTTTGCAGTGCCCACATCGTGGATGCTGTTTTGCACCTGGAGTCCGTTGAATCCTGACATCATCATCAGCGGTGGGGAACGTCGATGCATGTTCGCGTGGAGCATGGCAGGAGATTCAGTTGACAGATGCCCAATGAGCAAATCCACTAGTCTTTCAGAGGATGCCTTCCAGGATCCGAGAAAAGATGATAAGGTAGAAGATGCCTTCGAAATTCAGAGAAAAGCTGCTTTGATGGATACCTTGCTGGATCAGATAAAAGCTGATGATGAGGCATTGATAGATGACTTCTGGAATCGGAGAAAAGATGCCTTCCAGGATCAGAGAAAAGCTGATAAGGTAGAAAGTGCCTTTCAAGATCAGAGAAAAGCTGATAAGGTAGAAGATACCATCCAGGATCAGAGAAAAGCTGCTGAGACATTGAGAGGAGATGCCTTCCGGAATCGGATAAAAGTTGCCTTCCAGGATCAGAGAAAAGCTGATAAGGTAGAAGATGCCTTTCAAGATCAGAGAAAAGCTGACAAGGTAGAAGATACCATCCAGGATCAGAGAAAAGCTGCTGAGGCATTGATAGAAGATGTCTTCCGGAATCGGAGAAAAGTTGCCTTCCAGGATCAGGGAAAAGCTGATGAGGTTCATGGAGAATCTACAAACAGAAGAACAACCACCAATGAAAAAATTAACAATCGCTTGCAGCTGAGCCTCGTCCAAGGTGATGTGAAGAAGTCAATTCTAGAAGAGGCTGATCTGAGCGAACTCTCCGACTTACATCTGTCTATGGCTGCTTCAGTCTCGAGAGAGTTTTGGTTGGAGATGTGTGAGGCTTACTCGAAGCAGCTGGAGTCTTCTGGTGAAGTTGGCAAGTCGGCTACGTATCTCCTCCTCTGCGACAAGACTACCGATGCGATTGGTCTTCTTAGTAAACACGGCCTCTTGCGTGAAGCCCTCGCAACAGTTGCAAGTTTTCCAGAATACAATCCTGCAGTCGAACAGCTGCTTGTGCAGTGGTCGGAGTTTTTGTTGTCGCAGTGGAATCACGGACTTTCCGATAAATTTGCCATTCCATCCGATCAACTCACCAATCTGATTAAGCTCCTCAGCAAGAGTGAGAATTCGAAGTGCTTGGAACTAGCCATAAAGATTGCCGGCCATCAAAGCGACAGTAGCTTTGACCCGAGGGTCTGCATGGAAATTCTAGTGAATGGCGATGCTGAGATGGCTCGCAGTGTTGCTTTTGCACTTCCAGAAATGAAATGGTTCCCATTAGTGGTGGACTGCTATTCCACTCTCTCAACATTCCTCAACGATGGGCTTCCCAATCTCTTCTGCAAGTTGCCATTGCAGAGCACAGAATTCAACAGCCTCAGTCAGCTGACATTCTGTAATCTTTTTCCCGATTCGCAAACACTCCTCTCGCTCATTATTTCTCGACTAGTTGGGGATGGCCTTTTGCAAGCCGACAACAGCAGCAAGGTGATCAGCGACATACGAGAGATCATTGCCAGCCGTTTCAGCACATCAGCAGAGAACAAGTCTGATGGAGAGGTTAGTTTTCTCGACTTTTTTGGTGAGCTACAGAAGCCAGGTTGACAATTTATTCAGGCCAGTCCAGTGCTTAAATTGAGGGGGAGCGTAGGCGTTCGACGCCACCTAGTGATTTGCCAGGGGAGTGTCGCCCCCCAAGATGCATCATTATTCGTCCCTGCAGACTGTGCAATTTGGCTTCACATTATCAATGCAGCAATGGCATTATTTTGTGACATCAGGATCTTTTCAAGACAGTGAAAATGGTATCGTGAGTGCCACCCAATTTAGTGTCCAATCCTTTGTTCTTGAATGCCAAATCTTCATTCAGCTTACTCTTGTGTTTGCAGCTCAATCGTTGCAAATATCTACCTAAATGTTACAAAAAATGAATTAGTGCCAATTTCGCTGCATGCCGTTTCATGGTGTGCACTTTAATCTTCGTTTGAAGTCGAACTTTTCTATTCAGAATGAGTGTTGAGCAATGCATTGCCCACCCAGGAATGATCAATGAATTTAAATGCTTATTTGTGTTCATTCTGTCATGCAAGGTAGAAGAAAAGGGGTGGCCCCGCAATTGAACTGAATTTCAATTTTTGACATGAAAGAGCCCTGAAATCACAAAGTAAGTGGGCAGCTCTGACCAAACTATTCCTGGGCAAAATGATGCCCACAATTGACGAAATTGGGACCAAAATGCATGCTGGAATCACAAAATATCTCACACCTCTGGGGGGACAAGGGGCTCTGCCCCGTGGAACCCCGCTGGTGGGCTTCACCAGACCCCACATCAGGGAGTCTCCATTCACCAGACCCCCTGCCAAGGGCTCTGCACCTAAGAACACCGCTGGGGCTCTGCCCCAGACCAGTGCCTCCTATAGATAAAGCCGACGCACGAAACCACATGACGTCATTCATTTTTGAAATAGAAGATGGGAGAAAAGAGGAAAAGACAATGGAAGTGAACCGCGGATCTCGGAGGCCAGCCCAAAGAAAGTTGATTTTCTCTTGAACCAGATGACGGATTTTGATGGGACGTGACACGTCAGAAAGCTGAACAGTGTGCGATTTTAGACGTGTATAACAATTACGAACATTCGCTGTTAAAATTTGAAAAAAATTGAAGAACAAAAAGTGTCCAAGTTAAGATGTGATAAAAGTCCGGGTTCCCGCCTCACATTTTCAAAGATTGCGCGATTTTTTCCGTTGTAACATGGTTTCCAGCAGCGGAAGAGTTGTAGAGGAAGCTTTAAGCTTTCCAAAAACACCAAAATCATTGGATTTGGACCCCATTTGACTAATTTATGACTAGTTCCAGTGGACATGGCAGCGTTGTTTTGTTCTTGAGCGGGGAAGATGCCGCCACTCCCACGGATTTCCAGGGAGGCGCGGTTTCTTCCCCGCTCAAGAACAAAACAACGCTGCCATGTCCACTGAAACTGCGGTCACAAAAAATAAATGATGCTCAAATTCAATGATTTTGGTATTTTTGGAAAGCTGAAAGCTTCCTCTACAACTCTTCCGCAGGTCAAAACCATGTTACAACGGAAAAAATCGTGCAATCTTTAAAAACGTGAGGCAGGAACCCGGAAAAACATCGTTTTGCTTTTGAGCGGGGAAGAAGCCGCGACTCCCACGGATTTCCTGGCAGGCGCGGCCTCTTCCCCGCTCAAGAACAAAACAGCGCTGCCATGTCCACTGAAACTGGTCATAAAATAGTGAAATAATGTTCAAATTCAATGATTTTGGTATTTTTGGAAAGCTGAAAGCTTCCTCTACAACTCTTAAGCAGGCCGAAACCATGTTACAACGGAAAAAATCGCGCAATCTTTGAAAATGCGAGGCAGGAACCCGGAATTTTGTTACATCTCAACTTGAGAGACTTTTTTACCTGAAAGTTTAAAAATTTTTGCCAGCGAAAAGTTCGGGACTGATATACACGTCAAAACTCGCACATTTTTCAGCTTTCCAGCACAAAAAATTCGATCAAAATGCGTGAATCGGTTCAAGAGAAATTTCATTTTCCATGGCCGGAGCACCGCGACCCGCCGTTCACCGGCATCGTCTTTTCCTCTTCCCGTCCGTCTTCTATTTATTGATGACGTTTCCGTGCGTCGGCTTTATCTATAGGAGGCACTGCCCAGACCCCGTGCACCCTCATACCCTTATTTTCCAATTTTACCACTGGGCTAGTCAAAACTATTTTAACCCATTCTCGCGTCCATGCAGTTCAAATCTCATGACTTGCCACTTACCTAACTCTTTTGAGCGCGAATGGAGAACTGAAATTCTCAAGCGCCGCTAGCTCAGTGGCACAGCTTTAGGTCCGAAGATCGTGGGTTCGAGTCTCGCTGTCGGCAAAATTTTTTCATTTTCGTTTGGCACATGTTAGCTCAGACAAAACATATCACAGATGGAAAAGCAACCAAAACATGATTTTGAAATTTTCCAGGCATGAGTACGTGTGCCTGTTTTCCAGTTGATGGCAACAACGGCAGATGTAGCCTCACGGCATTGCAGGTCGGTACCAATTGCCGCGGGAGGGCCAGCGAAGTTCGGTTCAGCGTTCAGCGCTGCTCACCAGAAGTGCACTTTAAAAGCAGGAGCGGAATGACTGGCAAACCAGACAGATCGTGGTCACAGAAAATTAAAAACTCCGAATTGTGGAATTATCAAAAGATTGAGAGGTGAAAACTGTCAAGAGTTTCGAAAATTGGGCCCCCCAACCCAAAATCTACGATTCCCGATTTTTGCACAAATTTGCGCATCCCTGACTGCAAAAAGGGCGCGCACCATTCTGGAAATGAACAGACTTGGAAGATGGCTTACTCCCAGCTCGGCCGATCTGTCGGACAAAAAAGCGGGCGGAGAAAAGAGTGATCAACTCGAGTTGTCGCCATGGCAACGAAGATGTGTTGCGTTTTTAATCAGTGCCGAATTCTGACTTGCACAGTACGTTGCAAAAAACCTGTTACATATTCAGGGGGACTGGGAGATGATGATTTCCATTTGCAAAATACTTGTTACACATATCGAGACGTAGGTAATGGAAGAAGGTGATTTCCTTCTGCAAAATACTTGAAACACACATTGGCTTAGATGGGACAATCTAAGCCAATGTGTGTTTCAAGTAGGTATTGTGCAACAGGAAATCACCTTCTTCCATTACGTCTCCATATGTGTAACAAGTATTTTGCAAATGGAAATCATCATCTCCCATTCCCCCTGTATATGTGACAGGGTTTTTCCAACGTACTGTACCACAATCTTTGCGGTGTTATTCATTTCGCAGTTGTTCATCATTATGTTTTGGTTGTCAATTTGCCCTATTTGAATCTGTCGTAAAAGTGTTTCTGGCTGGATCATTTGTGATCCAGTTTTTGCCCTTTTGCTTTCATGCTTTTACTTGCTTAGTGAATTCAGAATTGTGGTCTAAGCGTAGCCATAAATGAAGATGTTGAACGGATTCGGTGGTTGCTGAGTTTCCTTTGTTTGGCCACGCATTGTCGCCGGCCACTATTGGAACATGCTGTCTGCATTGTTCCTTCTCGCAGCTGCGGATTGAGTTTTATCGGAGGGGACTTCAAATTTTTGTTTTTTTAACCACCCATAAACTTCTTAACTTTTCAAGAAACTTATATTTTTGGAAAATGGAAAACATGAGGAACATGGTCGCGTTATTTTCAGGCAGAAATATATTTTCTTGGATCGTCCGTGGGAAGAGAAAAAATGCGAACACAAAAATAAAAAGATGTCTATGCCGTTGAGTTTGGTTTGCCTGAATTACTTTCCAGCCACTTTTGAGTGTTTCCTTGCCCCTTTTGCCCTTTTCCCAACATGCGTTTCCTTGCAGAGTTGCTTCGCCTCGGAGAAAAACCTGCACAGAATGTAGAACATGTCGTGCTTCGGCAGGACGAGGAGATTTTCTTGAGATTTTCCTTGTCTGGTTTGTATTCCTTTATTTTTGTGGGCACGGAAACAGTCTCCGAATCGGTTGGTTTGGCTGAAAGCGATGATAAACATGTGGCACAATCAGTGAAATACTCTGCTTATTGCGCCATGTAACCGCACAAATGGATTGTTCTGCAGTCTGTGGCTATGCACCCGTTTTATCTGACATGATACGAAGTGTTCGCTGACGGGCTTTCATACGCAAAGTTCACTTTTTCGACCAACTCACTTTCGCTGAGCTGATGAATCTTAGCATTTTCTTTAGATGAATTCTTGGCCAACAGGCGGATCTGGTTGACGACCAATGTCAGTGGCCAAATCGTCTGAAGCACAATATGAATGTGCAAGAAATCAACCACGGAAGAATGATCATTGGTCCAAATTTGTCGCAGGATGCTGCGGATGACGCTCAAGGGGATCTTGTCCCAATGGCAAAATTGAACTCTTTGCTCCAAATGGATTTTCTCTTTGCTCTGCAATTTCCAATGCGCTGCTCAGAGTTACTCGCAGTAATTCAAGAGTTCGATCGGCTGCAAATGTATTGCTGTTGTTTGCGAAAAGGGATGGTGGAAACACACGCGGCTCTGCGTCTGTTGCCAGTTTTGGCTTATCACACGGCAATTCCACTTTTTTGCCATTGACAACAAATTGGCCACTTTTTTAGATCAAACATGATGAGAAATGCCTCTCACAAATGTATCATTTGTTCGATGTGGTCAAATCTGTGCGACGAATTGCTTTTTGCCATTTCTCAAAATCGTCAGGGCTTTTTGGAGGTTGAAAATAAACAGATTTCGGACTTCGACTGGTCGTATCTGGAGGAACAGCCAGGCACAGAAAACAGGAAGGCGTTTCGGCAACTCAAAGCAGCAGAAACGCATGAACTCGGACGGCAGACTGGTGACAGTCCGCGATGAACACGCCACAGAGTGGACGGCACAGGCAGCACATGATGGTGGCAGCAGCACCGTTTGTCCTGAGAATCGCAACAGTCACTGAGTCAACAGAGCCTGTGGAGGAGGCCCAGAGAGCAACAGCACACTTTTTACCTGGATGGCTTGGGGGATGAATAATCAAAAAATGGAAATTGCGCTTATCTCTGATCAGCGTCAAATGCTTCATGTGTTTCGTTTCCAGTATTGTTTTGAACGACCTGCACTCTGGCGGGAGTCTCCATGAACTGCGTAATTTTGCAATGGCGGTCTCAGCTGTTCTTCATCATTTATGGATATGCTCTCATCAGCTTAAAAATGAGCCACAGATTGCAAAAAATCCTTTGCATACGTTAAAAAAATAGTTTCCTTGCTAGGTGCTGAATTTTCTTTTTTTGTTCTAAAACTTCTCCAGATACTTGGCATTTCCCGGTCAATTTTCCTGCTGGTCTTATCGGTGATCCTTGGTGACATCCGAGAAGCAAAGATCCAACTGCTAGCTTTAGCACACATCTGCAATCAGATGCCTGCCGAGCAACTTCACCATTTGATTCCATGGCTACTTCTCCCAAATGGTATGACAATTTGTTTTTATCTGTTTTCTGGTCGGCTTCACTTTTATCCCGGGTTATCAACTAAAGCGTAATTTTTCTTTGTTATATTTTGCTCCAGATTGAAAATTGGCTGGTGTGATGTCTGCGCTCAACTCCAAGTCAGATGTCGTGTCATTCTTTGGTGCTCACCTGACAAAGGGAGCTCCACCAAGAGGGGCAAAACGTTCCGTTTTCGCATTTCTCCATACGAGAGGATAAAGGATATTTACGTCATTTTTCCATGTTTTAGTGTTTCCTGAAGTGCAAATCCAGCCAATTGAAGCAATTTTCATTTTCTCAAATAGAACTTCTAAGACCACATTTTATGGAAAATGACCAGCTGAAAGGCAAAATTTGCTGCAAATTGGCCTAAATTGCAGATTATGGTGAAACTGGAGGTCGGATTGAAATTCCGTATATCAGCAGTATTGCCTTGTAATTCTGAATAGATTTGATGCACAAAATAGGTTCCTGTTTTACGGCAAACATGATTCTCACATAGACTTGCGGAAGGAATCGTATGCGTGTTATGGGTTGCTGATGGCAGGGGTGATTAGTACCACCAACGTCATCGATGAGATCTCACGTCGAAGTTCCGCTTTAAATTTTCTTGTTGCTCGAAAACTGAGCAAGAAAAGGCTTAATTTTGCACTGAACACTCCTTTATCGTGTCACAAATCCCCCAAAATTTCAGCAAAATCGGATCAAAAATTAAAAATTCTGTATGGGGATACCCTTCATCAAAATAAAGCATTCGATCAAGAGCACCCAGGGTCCATAGTGTAGCAAAACTGGATTTCGCTAATGTCTGAAAAAGAGATCATTATTATTGATTGAAGGATCATTTTACCGGATATTCCAGGATATCCTACCGGCACATTATTCACAGGCACATTTATTTATTTGCTGGTGCACTGTATAGTGGCGGCGGAAAAAGATTACTCATACATGTGTTTTTCCCATCTAACTGTTGCCACCGAAACTTTTTTTTCTTTCTTTTTACTCTTATGCATTTGGTAGAAATTAAAGCGCCAAATTGCAACGGAGTTTTCTAGAGGTGTCAGATTTTGACATAAGTGATGAAAGAGGATCTTTTATTTCTACAGCATGGAGTTTTTGTCACACCAGTCCTTCCCGACTTCCAGTGGTGTTCTTTGGTTTCCCCAACTGTTAGATAGGAAATTTAGCATTCTGTTAGCCGGTGATCTTGGTTAACCACATGCTCAAATGATCCCGTATTCTCAAATGCAAGTTACCCAACCGTCTGGCTCAATAATTGACAATTGAAGCACGTGCATCACTAACGGGTTGAATTAAATCTACCTTGTTGAATTAGATGCGCCTTGTCCGTTCGTAGAAGTTATTGTAACACAACGGTTTCGCACCCTCACGGGGTGCTTCTTCAGGTGTAAAAATAGGAATTGATCAAAAGGAATTGATGAACTGAAGAATGTGGAGGAGTTAAAACTGGATGAAAAAGGTTAAAAGGTTCTTGGGCCGGTATTGTTTTTGGTCTTCATAAACGATCTCCCGTTAACACTTGATTGTCATGTGAATTTGTTTGCCGATGATTGCGTTGTTTCATGGGAAATTTGTTCTCCTTCTGATGCAGTGTTACTTCAAAATAATCTTGGATTGATATTCGAGTGGAGTGTGAAGTGGGGTATGAAGTTAAATGTTGAGAAATGTGCAGGTGTCCATTTCACCACAAAGTCAAATCCAATCCAGGTAGGATATTCTATTGCCAATGTCCAGCTGCCTGTATGTGATAGTTTTAAGTACTTAGGAGTTACTCTGACCAGCACTCTGAGCTGGGGAAAACATGTTTCCCAAGTACTAAACCGTGCAAATTGTGCATTGTTTTTTGTGCGTCGTACCTTCTATGGTGCAAGTCGGGAAATAGAGGAAAAGGTTTACTTTTGTTTAGTTAGGTCCCTGCTAGAATATGCCTCACTTGTGTGGGATCCTTATCACAACTCCCAGGTTAAGTTGTTGGAGGGTATTCAGAGGAAGGCGGCACGGTTTGTGACGGGCAGATATGCTCCTCTTGACAGTGTTTCGGAAATGCTTGATCAATTGGGATGGAGCTCATTGGCCAATCGAAGGAAAGTTGCAAGGCTAGCTGGCATTTTTCTGGCACTAAACAATGTGGGGGGATGGTCTGGTTTTAAGGAATTCCTTTTTCCGCCAACCTACTTTGGCAGACATGATCACGACTTTAAGCTTACACCGGGTAAATCAAATAAGGATGTCGGTTTATATTCGTTGGCTGTTAGGACAACCAATGAGTGGAATTCACTTCCTGTTGAGGTTTTTGGTGGGCAATGTGACATTGATGCTGCAACTTTTAAGCGAACCCTTGTGCAATGGCTTTCTGGTAAACTATGCACATCATTCCATACTTGATGCCAATCTACCTAGGTTTTCATTCTTCTCCTTCTGGAAGCTCTCATAAACTGTGCTGATTTGCGCCGGAGTTCTCTCCATGCAAATTAAACTAAATTATTATTATTATTATTATTTTTTAAAACAAAGGAGATATGGCACTGGAGTCTGGAGAGTGTTGAAGCTGGACTGAATAGCTGAATGCTCAGTGGAGTTGATTGGTATCTCTTGGTAACAGCTCCACTGAACATTCAACTATTCAGTCCTGCTTCAACATTTTCCAGTGCCATATCTCCTTTGTTTTTAACCTTTTTTCATCCAGTTTCAATTCCACCACAGTCGTCAGTTGTTCATCAATTCGTCAATCTCTCCCATCTTCTTTTGATATTTACCTAAACCTGGAAAAAC
>JASGXE010016559.1:0-18763 GCA_030068105.1 Sinentomon sp. SZTP_YWyxl
AGCATTTTTGTGCGACTATTTGGGGTAAGCTCATGATGACCTACCTGACCCAAATCTCCCAGGGCCTACATCTGGTTTGTTTCATTTTCCTCGTAGAATGTTTCATGAATTGTAGGTATTTGTTTTGATTTTTGCTTGTTGCTTTGTGAATTGTCACTGAAAGGACCGAACTCCATAATGAGGTGGATCACAATCACACTGTCGGGCCGAAAGAACAGGAACCGACGATTCTCAGTTGGACGCAAAAAGCATTTTGGTGCGTCTTGCGTTTTGGGCATGATAAATGCCAATTCCCAAGTGCATGGACTGTGGATGTCCCTCCCGGTCCTGGAAAATCATCCCAAAAACCGGATTTGAAATAGCCTCTATATTGGTTCGCCATTCAGTCTTTCGGATTTTTGCAACAGCCAAACCAAACGTTTTCGAACACAGGAGCTCGGTTTGAACTCAGTGGCCATTCAGAACACATGAAGTCGCGCGCTGCAAAACATCATGACACTCGGGTTCGGCGGGAATTTGCGCCGAGGCCTGTTGAAACCAGATGCCCCTGCATGTGCTCGACCTAAAAAATCAAGACAACCCATCTGTCGCGATGTTGGCAGCCAGCACGCTGAATGCTTTTAATTCCCTCGTCTTTTCAAGGATGTCGCCATTTGTACAAATAAACTGGAGTGTTCCCTTATATGTTCAAAGATGGCAGCACAGAATTAGGGAGAACATGGACGCCCGCTTGTCGAAACTCGAAAGGTTGAAATCTTGAAATGCATGCATGGCAAATGGTGCGTGGGTATGGGCATCGCAATTCAGGGGGAGGTTACAAATGTTTTTGTTTTTATTTTTCTCGCTTTGCCGCATTGAATCAAATTGACTCTTTTTTGTTTCAGAAGGACAGGTCTAATGCTTTCTATGCCCTGAAGAGAACAGTTTCAGACGCTTGCCCAGCGACTCACCCTTGCAGGATAAACTTGATCTGCGAATTGGGTTTGTGTTGAGAAAATTTAATTTCTGTGCACATAACGATTATTCCTTTTCCACTGTTGCATTGAAATGCATCCGTTCGGCCATTGAGTTGAACCTGAGGGTCAGTTGCAATGGGGAATACCTACAAATGATTGTCCAGAGCGTATTTGCATCACAAACCCCCGCAGCAGATGCCCCTGAAATGTAGATTTATTTTTCAACTTTTCACATTTTTTATTTTGCGTCACATAATTTTTTTTATCTAAAATTTACCTCTCTCCGATAACAGCTGGACAGTTATTATTTTTCAATTATTTTCCATCGCTTAACAGTTTTTCATTTCTCCGATTTCGTTGGACACTCTTTCTGGGCATAATTCAGCTATTCGAATGCCCCGCGGGGGTTTCAATAATGTGCGAAAAGTAACATAAAAAATTCGCAATCAATGCCTATATCTTACAGCACAGACAAAATGAACGCGTCACACTTTTTGTACCCAAAATATATGATACCTCAGCAGTGGGATGAAGTCTAAACCCACGTTAGCAATATCCCTCCTGGACCAGGATAGCTGTAAAGGTGGGACAGAGAGCTTGCATGCGCAGAAATATCAAGATAGAGCAAAAACAGCAAAAACCTTGAGCAATGATTAATGATTCGAGATAGCCGTGCAGAAAAGGGATAATGTTCGGGGAGCATTATTTTCAAAGCCTGCATCGCAAAGAAAGAGACTCGGGACACGGTGAAATTCGTGTTGTAATTAGTACAAAAGCGAGTTCTATGCATGACATTTACAGGAAAACCTACGCTACACAACCTGCGGCGAATCAATGGACAATTGAGATGAAATTAGTCAGCAGAGAGAGGGGTGTGCATGCATTGCGTGTCCAAATTTGTACCTACTGGTATACCAATTGTTGCAGGTTTTTCTGTCGTTTCATTTCGTGCATGTCCAATATTTATTTGTCCCAAGTTGAACATGCCAGGACTAATTTTTTGCGCAGTCAGCATGGGCATGCAGAACGGACATTTCAGCGTTTTAACGGATGCAATCCTGCTGTCCTTTGTGTGCCCCCAACTGCTGGGAGCTGTTCGTTTTGGGTCGCCAGAAAACTGTGGTGCGAGCCGGAATATTCCTCCCAAAAATTTGAACGGCATGAGTCAAACGAAAAAATTTTTAGCAAAAATGTTTGCCAGTAAACCGATACCAAACACTGTTGACACCCTGCGGGTTGTTGAACTGTTTTCTATCTATACGGAGCTTATCAAAATTCCTCGAACAGAGGTGATGTTTAAAGGACTGGTTATTACAGGGGCCATCTATAATTTCAACAGGGCTTGGTGCAACGTAACGCCTCACACGAGTGTCATGATGTTTTGCGGCGCATGCTCCTATGGATTCTAGTAAATGGTGCCTGAGAAAAATGATAACTCCTGTGTTCGAAGACTTTTGATAAGGAGGCGGATTTGCAATTTGTTCCAGGCCGAAAGGTTGTTGAGAATGTTAATTTCATCCGTTGACTATTATTTTCGTTGACAAACTCGTGCAAATCGTTTTCGGCACCTTATATTAAAGTTATCAAGCAAATTCGAGTGTTGTCAAATGCAGGCTCATATGTATCTGCAGGACGATTGAATGAAACATCTAAGCGATCATTGAATCGAGTTGGCGAGATGCGGTGAATTGCAAAAATTGAAGTTTGAAGCAAAAGAGAGTGCTGCAGCGTTCTTGAATTCATGTCCATGAAACGGGTTCGAGAAAGTCGTCCACTCTGTCCGCAGTATACCGAAGGCAAGTTTCGATCCCAATAGTAAAACTATGATTTAACTATGATAATTATAAACTAATGATTTTCCGCAGCACTTTAAAGGAGGTTAAAACTGTTCAGACAATCATCCATGGGCAAACAAAATTGTCAATTCATTGAAAAAATGTCGAAATGAATTTTGGTATGGAGTACCCCACAAGCCAAAAATGTCTGTCCCCATCAATGGGTACATTATCGTTTCTGTGACTGTACGAGATAACAGCACACTTGCTGCCCAAAGACACACCATTCAGCACACAAAAAATTCAACAACGTCATCCCGATTTATTTGGGAGTTTCGCGGTTTTAACACTGATCTCCGAAATACAAAATCAATCGCGTTGACAAATTGTTGTTTACCATATGCCATCGACTTGGACACCTGAAATGCCACTGCATAACAATAAGGAAAACGCCGAAAGGTGCTATGCGGCCGCCCCCGTTGGTCTCCTGGCAGTATGCTCAAACATTGTTTGCTGCTCCTTTGACTGTCCAGTTGGTTGTTTGAATAATAAACCAAGCATGAAATTGCCGCTTTTATTTCTAGATGAAAAGGAATTTCACGCTCGAATAATTACTTGCGGTTGGTTCGAAGGAATATGGTTTACGAGGATACCGCAACAATAGGTCGGACGCTTGAATGGACAACAACAAAGTTTATAGAGCAGACACCGCGCGATGCCATAAGAATTCTGACCGCCGCTAATGATCTTGTCAGATGTTGTGTTGATGAATCCTTCCTCAAAGAGATAAATTCCAGAATAACTCGAAATATCTATGATGACGGAGACCAATTGATCACATCCGATGGGCATTTGAATGGAGAAAACGCGCGAATGGAAAAATAAAAATTTTGCATCGGCAGACTGAGTTCAAAAAATTTCGATTGAATCGAAAAAGCTTTGCGTTTTATGAAAAGAAATTTTAGCCTCGAGTATTTAGATATCTCGAATATGTGTTTTCGAGTGAAAGCAATTTCCATGAGGTTCGAAGAAGACATGCAGTTTTCGAAAATAGTCCGACAGATTGAATCTAATCGGTCAAAGTCCTTTTCGCCATCAGTCAAACTCCTTTTCGCCATCGGTCAAAGTCCTTTTCATCATCGGTCAAACTACTTTGCGCCATCGGTCAAAGTCCTTTTACATCGGTCAAACTCCTTTGCGCCATCGGTCAAACTCCTTTGCGCCATCGGTCAAAGACCTTTTCACCATCGGTCAAAGTCCTTTTCACAATCGGACAAGCTCCTTTTCACAATCGGACAAGCTCCTTTTTTCCATCGGTCAAAGTCCTTTTCACCATCGGTCAAAGTCCTTTTCAACATCGGTCAAAGTCCTTTTCACCGTCGGTCAAAGTCCTTTTCACCATCGGTCAAAGTCCTTTCCACCATCGGTCAAACTCATTATTGCCATCGGTCAAAGTCCTTTTCACCATCGGTCAAAGTCCTTTTCACCATCGGTGAAAGTCCTTTCCATCATCGGTCAAACTCATTTTCGCCATGGGTCAAAGTCCTCTTCACCATATCGGTCAAAGTCCTTTTCACCATCGGTCAAAGTCCTTTTCACCATCGGTCAAAGTCATTTTCACCATCGGTCAAAGTCCTTTTCACCATCGGTCAAAGTCCTTTTCACCATCGGTCAAAGTCCTTTCCACCATCTTTCAAACTCATTATTGCCATCGGTCAAAGTCCTTTTCACCATCGGTGAAAGTCCTTTCCATCATCGGTCAAACTTATTTTCGCCATGGGTCAAAGTCCTCTTCACCATCGGTCAAAGTCCTTTTCACAATCGGTCAAAGTCCTTTTCACCATCGGTCAGGTCAAAGTCCTCTTTTTCACCATCGGTCAAAGTCCTTTTCACCATCGGTCAAGCTCCTTTTTGCCATCTGTCAACTCCTTTTCGCCATCGGTCAAATCCTTTTACTATCGGCCAAACTCCTTTTCGCCATCGATCAAAGTCCTTTTCACCAACGGTCAAAGTCGTTTTCACCATAGGTCAAAGTCCTTTTCACCATCGGACGAAGTCCTTTTCACCATCGGGGGTCAAGCTCCTTTTTGCCATCGGTCAAAGTCCTTTTCACCATCGGTCAAAGTCCTTTTCACCATCGGTCAAAGTCCTTTTCACCATCGGTCAAGCTCCTTATTGCCATCGGTCAAAGTCCTTTTCACCATCGGTCAAAGATCTTTTCACTATCGGTCAAAGTCCTTTCCACCATCGGTCAAACTCATTTTCGCCATCGGTCAAGGTCCCTTTCACCATCGGTCGAAGTCCTTTTCACCATCGGGCAAAGTCCTTTTCACCATCGGTTAAAGTCCTTTTCACCATCGGTCTAGCTCCTTTTTGCCATCGGTCAAGCTCCTTTTCGCCATCGGTCAAAATCCTTTTCACCACCGGCCAAACTCCTTTTCGATATCAGTCAAAGTCCTTTTCACCATCGGTCAAAATCCTTTTCACCATCGATCAAACTTCTCTACGCCATCGGTCAAACTCTTTTTCGTCATCGGTCAAACTCCTTTTCGCCATCGGTCAAACTCTTTTTCGCCATGCAAAAATCCCAAGAAAATCCAAATTTTTTGTTCGCCAATGAGTAACATCTCTGGCAGCATAAACTGAGTTTTTTTCGAAGAGAAACTGAGAATTTTAAAGATAGTCTAAACAATGACGGGCACCCGTTTTGTGAAGCCTAAATTTTCAATTTTCTCCAGTTTGACTCTGACCGAGCATTTTCCTTGCGGATTGCAACATTTTTTTGGAAAACGTTTTGACTTATGAGTTTTGCGAGTAACAATTTTGCGGGGTCGAAGCTCCCTTTTGTTGGGGTATGTAATATCCCTCACGATTCATTTGTCCTGATATTTTGTCCTGGAGCGCGAAGCCCCCAAGTAAGAAAATTTCTCAACAATTTTTGTCAAAATGTTCAACCGGCCACAGAGCTCAATTTCGAACTTTATTGACCTGCATGAAACATAAAGAAAACGTTTTATGAAATATGGATTTTTCATGCTTTTTCGTCAAATATGGAAATCCGATCTCGAAAATTGACAGAGTTTAACCATTCTAAAGATGCGGAAGCCGACATTGGCTGCTCGTTGATAATCGCTCTGGAACAAATTTGGACTTTGAAGCGTGAGCATTTGTTTGGCATATGCTTTTCCGCAATGTTCCGATCGAATTTCCTTTCCTCAAAATTTCTTAGTCACACTGTTTCAGCATGGCAGCTCTGAAAGCAAAGAAATTGCAAGGGCGGGCAAAAGTAAAAGAAAATTTCTGCATCTCAACTTTGAATCTGCTCATTCGACCGAATATCTGATGCTCATTTGGGGATCCTTTGAGCGTCGGAATCATCTTTTCACGTTTGAAGTTGCTGAGTTCCGCTATCACTGCCGTCTGATTTGAACGCGCGCGTTTACCGGCAAGGTAAAGATCTTGCAAATTTGTTACACTTGAATGTCCGAGCAGAATAAGAACCAAGGTAAACAATGGGAAACATGATATCATAATGTTATCTTTTCATTTTCTTTGTTTGCAAATATCTTGAGACTCAAATCTCTTGTATTTAGCAGTGCTCACGAACGTCACGGCGTGACTCCCGGGAGACCTCCCACATGCCACGAGGTTTGCTTCCGAACGTTCCCCTCCACATTGTGCTGCCCTACCATCAGTTGCGAAAACCACTTTGACAAAGTGCTTCACTTACCTCTCAACCTTGCAGTTAGTACCACCCAAATGTCATTTGCCTGAGAGTTCATTAACGTCTGCCAATGTCACCCCAGACTGCCTCGTTGTTACTTACTTAATGCAGATTTTAAAAAATTGAGTCTCTTCTATCTGTTTACATTTTGCAAGTGTTCACGGAGGGAACGTTGCCATACAAAAGTCCTTTGTGGCCACGTGGACCCAATTAATCAGCTCTGAAAGTTCATGATCGCCATTCATTTCCAGTGCGAAAGATGAAAGATGTAAGCAACTGATGAATCGGCTGTGCTGAGTCGAGGCTGCGGGTATATTCAGTGGCTGTGGTGTTGAATACGGCCGTATATGTATATTGCTGCTTACGGGTACATGTCTGCATATTCTAACACTGCTAACGACCGTTGTGTTATGATTGTACATCAACTGACAGGAGGAAACTCAGGAAAACAAAAACAAATCAATTCAATCCAAGAAATTTAATGAAATGCAGCAACAATATGTGGTGGTAATAAATGCAAACGACACACCTCCAAAAACAGGACTTTTAACTGGGACAACTGCAATACCTTGCCCCATTGTGGTCAGCTCCATTTCTTGCAGGCCTGTCGTTGAGCTCCCGTTACAAATGTCAGCTTCGGCCAGTTATGGAAGCCAATGCCTTCCCTCTGTTGCGGATTGCATCGATTCGCGCCAAAACCGTGCAGTGGATTTTCAATATAACGTATTGCTGATGAATTGCTGGTCACTCCGCTCTTCACTTAAAAGGACAGAACTACTTTCTTTCATAGCGGATCATGACCTTAACATTTTACTGTTAACCGAATCATGGCTTTCAGATGAAATTGGTGACGCAGAGCTCTTGCCCAACTTCAAGTTGTATAGAACTGATAGACTGGCAAGGGGAGGGGGTTCACTTATTGCTGTTAGGTCGGATATTTTCAGTTTACCGGTCACCTTCCCTCAAGACATAAATCTCCGCCATGAAAATGTGTTGGAATTCTCTTGCTGTAGAATTGTTGTTGGCAAACTTTCATTTATTCTTTGTTGTACCTATTTGGCTCCTCCAGTTGCGATTTCTGCTGTAAATCATCTGTACGATATCTTAGTCTCACTGAACACTCTATTTCCTGACCACCATGTCTTGTTAGCAGGCGACTTCAATTTACCAAAAATTAACTGGAGCCGTGTTAATTATGTTAATTTTAATAGCGTTGAGGCTCTCTTTGTGGACGTAGTCGATACCTTTGGGTTGAAACAATTGGTCAAGGAACCCACTCGCGTCTCTTCATCAGGTATTCAAAATATATTAGACCTCGTTTTCGTGAATTTCGATTTCCCTGTTCTTAACATCAGGGTCATCGACGGGATCTCTGACCATAGAGCTGTTTGCGCTAGTTTTAACTTGCCTTGCTTGCTTAAATTGAATTCCACAGTATCCCAGTTGAGGGTTGATTTTAGTAAAGCTAACTGGACATCAGCTAAACATTTTATCAGCTCTTGTAAAAGTAGTTTTCTCGGTCTTCAGTCCCTGGGATCTAACCATATGTGCTCGACTCTTCGCAATATTCTGTTAAAAACTTTAACTTTTTTGCCACTTAAGTCAAAGAAAGCACACAACGATGAACATCCATGGATGAGTCATAAACTGAAAATTCTTTTTCGCAAAAAAAGGAAACTAAACAGCAAACTGACAAGAGGTCGGGATGTAGTCAGCGTTTATGACCAGTATTGTCGTGTTAAACAAGAAATAGCAATTCTGAACAAAGCACTCTTCTCCAATTTTATTTCAAAAGCAATTGCATCACCTCATTCCAGTCGATTTTGGAAATTTATAAAGAGCAAACGGACTGCTGGTGGCTCTACGGCAATATCAATTAACGGTATACTCACTGCAGATAAGGATGCTATAGCAAAAGCCTTTGCCTCGCACTTTTCATCCGTTTTTACGCCTGTGCAGCAATCTTTTGTTAATAATTCTGTATTGTGCCCTGAATTTAATCGTCGTTTATTTTGTTTACCATCATTGTTAGACTCTTCTTTTAGTGTTGATGGTCATATTTTTCATTTTGATCTGCCAATGATCGTTAAAGCCATTGCCTGTCTTTCTTCAAAAAATTCGCCTGGAAGTGACGGTATCCCCAATTCCCTAATTAAGGCACTTGCGGATGTTTTGGCCCCTTTCTACGTGTCACTATTCACCTGCATTTTTCAAACGGGAATATTTCCTGATCCATGGAAAGAGTCTTTAGTGGTCCCGGTTCCCAAAAAAGGAAGGTCTGTAACTGTCGAAAACTATCGTCCAATTTCATCCTCCCGAGTGGAGCAAAATTTTTGAAAAAATTTTTGGCCGCATGTTAACAAACTTTCTAAATGAGAATAATTTTTTCCATCCAAATCAGCATGGATTTAGAAGTGGTCTTTCCTGTGAGACACAATTAGCCTTGTTTGTGCACGATATTGGAAAAGCATTAGAGAGCAAAAACAACGTTCATGCTGTTTTTATAGATTTCAGCAAGGCTTTTGATATGATTCCCCATGTATTGCTTGTTGAAAAGCTGCATTCTTACAATTTCCCTTCTTCGGTCATTCATTTGCTTATGTCGTATCTTTCGGGTCGCAAGTCAATTATCAAATGGGGTGGTTCTGTCTCCACTCACCTTTACTCCAATTCTGCTGGGGTACCCCAGGGGAGTGTCTTGGGACCATTGCTTTTTCTGATTTATATTAACGACATTTTCGTAGGTATCCAAAGCTGTGTAGACTTTTTGCAGACGATCTTGTGCTTATCGTCCTGTTAGCTCAGATTCAGATCATAATGTTGTACGGGTTTCTAGCTTTATATATCTCTATCTCGAGCTTTTTCACACGTCTGCTTCTCGGCTCGAAATTTCGAAATTCACATCTGACCATTTCATGATGAATTCTCAATTTTCTGCTTCATTTTTTTCCTTCTTTGGTATTGCTCCTGCTTCTCTTATTTTGACAGGAGTTCTGTTGATCGGGTTTCAATGGGGTGTATGGTCCTATGATAAATTATTGTCCTCGACTTACTGTCTTATTGCTAGCTTTTCACACGTCCATGTCGCGGACATTAAATCGAAATCTTCACATCTGCCTATTTTTTAACTGCTCAAATTTCTGCAGCTGCTCTGCTCTGATATTCACATCTGCCCTTTCCTTGCTCTCTCATATTTCTGCTTCCATTTTTTCTTTCTTCTTTGGTTTGTTAGATTTTGATTTTCTGCTTATGTGGGCTCTTCAAGCGGTGCTCGCAACTGTGTTCTGTGTTCTTACTTCTCTGATGTAGTTTGTTTTTGCCCACGATTTGAGACTTTAACTTTCTTAGTGCTTCAGTGCTTCAAGCGGTACTCTCAACTGCTCTGTGTGCTTCCCTCTCTGTTGTTGGTTTGAGCTAGCTCTTCTCGCTCTGCGTGCGGGCCTGGTCCTGCACGTTGGCGTCTGCACGCGAGATTGCGCGTCGCCCTCTGGGAACCTTTTTTTTTCTACCCTCATCGACGACCGTGAGCTCGTGCTCCAGGGATTAGAGAATCGCTTTAGAGAATACGGCTCAGGCTCAAATCTCTGTCAATTCTCCTAAATACTCTACTAATGCGAGATTTGGGAAGAAACGCATTCGCGATGAAACAAGGAATCCAAAACTCTTTGTTTCATCTAAATCCGTTTAGTAGAACCGAAGATATCGACGTTTATTTCTTTTCTCTATTTTGTTGACAATTCTGCCCTCTAGCGTACGTCTGACAACATACTACCGACATCTGTCGATTGGATCTGAATCACTGATGTCTTTACAAACCACCTTCAGTTCGAAAAATTTCATCGAGATGGCAGCTGGCGTAAAAATTGAGCCAATGTTTTGATCCGCTGCACTGGAAAGTTCCGCTCTCAACTCACAGATGGCAGAGGAATGCAAACGAACGCGGTTTCGATGCATTTCTCCGCCAAATCGTGTTACCAATCGTTCAGTTATACCAAGGCTCCAGAAACTTTGCCTCAACGGCGGCCAGATTTTGCGCGGGAAACTTTCAAAGATTTCTGTCACCCTGAGGTGACGTAGATCCATCTGAGACACGAAAAAACCGATTTTTTTGATTTCGAGAGATTTGGTAAGGGTGGCGCATCGACAACAGCCTATTTCTTCACTTATTTTGCGAGACACGACGGGATTCGTACACCGACCGACGGGATTTCACGAGACGAACCGACGAACGCTAACGGATGACGACGCAACGCTTGAGCTTCCGAGGCACGCTGATAATGTCAGTCCAAATTGTGCGACTCTATCGAAATCGGAATGCAGGGTGTCAAGCTGGGCACCAAATGGCGCACTAATTTCAATATCGGTATTCTTCGCGTTTTTTGGTTACTCCGCGAATGCTTTTCAATGCTATTTTTAGGCAATCGTACAGTGATTTGAGGTCCGGCTGCGAATGTATCTGATCGTGAAAGTCTGTGTACAGCTCTCAAATGACACCAGAGAAAAACTCACAGGAAGGGGATGTCAAAATCGTGTTGGCTATTTTGACGCGCAAAGTAAATCGTCGACTGCGCATGGGTGCAAACCAAAGTTTTGCCATCTTCCTCTGAGACTTCAAACTCGCCCCACAGATATCTGTGTCACAAACATATGTTTCGACGTTCAGCATAGTCCCAAATTGAAATGGGAAGAGTTGTGCAAGATGGGAATTATAATTTCTACGGCACTTTCAAAAAACTAAAATGCCAAATACATTGTCGCAAATCGTCCCTACGAGGTAATGCCCGCAAGCCTGTTTTCACTCCATTCACTTCACCCATATGATTTCCATGGCATTTTCAAAAACTGTTTGCCGCAAATATGCGTGTTTCAATCCATGGGTTTTTCGTCCATGTGCTTGCGACACTTATTGTTTAGTTTTTGTTTGCTTATTGTTTACTTATTTACTGCGGATAGCAGCAGGGCGTTGGTTGAGAACACTTCTCCCAAAATGGGTTTCAGGCATCACTGAAAATTTCAAAAATGGTATTTGGAAAAGTGGATCGGTTTGGGCAGGCGAAATTTTGAGACGACGTGGCGAACACAGGGATTGATAGCGCGACGGAAAAGCGGATCTTGGGCGCGATGCTCCTCCTGAAAAATAACTAGGGGACGACGCCCACCTCTTCCCCTCAATTTAAGCATTGTTTAAGGACACACGTATAAACAGCGATGAACGACATTTTGGTACATTTGTAAATCATCACGAGTATTGGTCGAATCCAAGCGGCGCACTCATATGGGGCCCAAATTGGGTATTTAGCTGGGGCCCACGTGGGTACCCCCACATGGGGCCCACACAAAAGTGTTGACATTTCTTACCACATGGCCCCACATGGGAAAGCCCGGGCCCCATGTGGTTAGTCCCACCTGAGCTGGCTGTGCCCATATGAGTACCATATGGGGCCCAAATAGGCCCCACATGGGCAACAGACAGGTTTTCAGAAAAAAATCATGGAACGCAATTATGCTGTTTGACTGTTCTCGATTTCACTGAGCAAACTTTAACTTTTTTGCCACTTAAGTCAAAGAAAGCACACAACAATGAACATCCATGGATGAGTCATAAACTGAAAATTCTTTTTCGCAAAAAAAGGAAACTAAACAGCAAACTGACAAGAGGTCGGGATGTAGTCAGCGTTTATGACCAGTATTGTCGTGTTAAACAAGAAATAGCAATTCTGAACAAAGCACTCTTCTCCAATTTTATTTCAAAAGCAATTGCATCACCTCATTCCAGTCGATTTTGGAAATTTATAAAGAGCAAACGGACTGCTGGTGGCTCTACGGCAATATCAATTAACGGTATACTCACTGCAGATAAGGATGCTATAGCAAAAGCCTTTGCCTTGCACTTTTCATCCGTTTTTACGCCTGTGCAGCAATCTTTCGTTAATAATTCTGTATTGTGCCCTGAATTTAATCGTCGTTTATTTTGTTTACCATCATTGTTAGACTCTTCTTTTAGTGTTGATGGTCATATTTTTCATTTTGATCTGCCAATGATCGTTAAAGCCATTGCCTGTCTTTCTTCAAAAAATTCGCCTGGAAGTGACGGTATCCCCAATTCCCTAATTAAGGCACTTGCGGATGTTTTGGCCCCTTTCTACGTGTCACTATTCACCTGCATTTTTCAAACGGGAATATTTCCTGATCCATGGAAAGAGTCTCTAGTGGTCCCGGTTCCCAAAAAAGGAAGGTCTGTAACTGTCGAAAACTATCGTCCAATTTCAATCCTCCCGAGTGGAGCAAAACTTTTTGAAAAAATTTTTGGCCGCATGTTAACAAACTTTCTAAATGAGAATAATTTTTTCCATCCAAATCAGCATGGATTTAGAAGTGGTCTTTCCTGTGAGACACAATTAGCCTTGTTTGTGCACGATATTGGAAAAGCATTAGAGAGCAAAAACAACGTTCATGCTGTTTTTATAGATTTCAGCAAGGCTTTTGATATGATTCCCCATGTATTGCTTGTTGAAAAGCTGCATTCTTACAATTTCCCTTCTTCGGTCATTCATTTGCTTATGTCGTATCTTTCGGGTCGCAAGTCAATTATCAAATGGGGTAGTTCTGTCTCCACTCACCTTTACTCCAATTCTGCTGGGGTACCCCAGGGGAGTGTCTTGGGACCATTGCTTTTTCTGATTTATATTAACGACATTTTCGTAGGTATCCAAAGCTGTGTAAGACTTTTTGCAGACGATCTTGTGCTTTATCGTCCTGTTAGCTCAGATTCAGATCATAATGTTGTACAGAGTGACTTGATCAAAATTCATAATTGGTGCAAAATGTGGGGCATGAGCATTAATACGGAAAAGTGTGCAGTTGTCAATTTCAAACGAAAAAAGTCTGGTAATCTCTTTCCTGCTGACTACCTCATAAATGGAGACTCTATTCCGAAAGCAACTACTTTCAAATATCTGGGTGTTATCCTACATGAAAATTTATCTTGGGATGAACATGTTAGCTACACTGTCAGTAAAGCTCAAAAAGTGCTAGGTTTGATTCGTCGAAATTTATCTCATGCCTCAAGAGAGGCGAAATTAAAAGCCTACTGTTCTCTGGTACTGCCTGTTCTTGAATATGCTAGTCCAATCTGGGATCCATTCCTTGTTTCGCACGCAGAATTACTTGAAAGAGTCCAGCGACGGTCTGCTCGCTTTGTATCCGGAAATTTCCTGAGGACTAGTAGCGTGACGTAAATCCTGCACGAACTCAACCTGTCGCCTCTTGCAGTTCGCAGAAAAGAAAAACGACTGAAACTTTTTGCTAAAATCTTATCTGATAAGGTCAAAATCGATATTCCTCCTGAATTTATTTTGCGAAATCCCCAGAGAAGAACGGACAATGGTATGTATTTTCAAGCTCCCCTAATTATCTTGAGTAATCACTTTAACTCCTTCTTCCCGAGAACAATAAGAGACTGGAACGCCCTGGCCCGTGATTCTTCATTCCTCAGAATTTTTCGCCCATAGGATTTGTGTTTTTATGTGTTTTCATCTGACTTCATGTTGTGAATTGTTTTGATTTTTTATTGATTTTGATTTTTGGATAAAATGTCTTTTAACCGTTTGTTATGACGAAATGTTTGCCATTTTATCGTGTAATTTTTATTGTTGACTGAAACTCTGTGCATCAGATACTTCCACCAGCTCATTTTGTGGAAGGTTTAATTGAAATAAATAAATAAATAAATAAATAAAACCGGCGGCGTCATTTCAGGTTTTCGCATCCTTTCCGTGGGAGCATTTCCCAATGGAGGATATGGGCACAGCCCAGTCGGGGGGGGGTGTGGGCTGACCGATCAGTAATTGGAGCATGGTGCGGAATTCCAGCGAGGTTCCAAGGGGCAGAGTCTTTAGCAGCGGGTCAGGGGGCCAGATCCCCAAGACGCAAAAGATGTTTTGAAATTTTGGCATCATTTTGGGTGCAATACGTACGTATTCGTGTTCCATAGACTTCGGGTTACCAAATTTCCAAAGAGGGTGAGCAAAAAGTACATGACAGTGAGGGGCAAGCGGACCTCAAGGCTGCAAGTTGTTGTCAGAATTTTTGAAGACTTTTTTGTAACTCTTCACGCAAACAAGTGGTTTGCTCGAATGGTAAGGTTCTTTTTCTTCTGTATATCACTCGAGTCGCAGTTGTCAAGGAGAAAAATTTACACTAATCTGATCGAATCTAAACTAACCAAACACAATCTAACCCCAACCTTACTGAACGTATAACCCGACCTGACCTATCCCTTTTACCAATCCTAACCTGCCCTGAGCACTCCTGACCTTATCCGGCCATTTTACCTAAATTTAGATAGGTACTTAAGGTTGGAATATGACCTGTCAGGGCTCTGGCTTTTCCATCTGGTCAAAACGAAATGTAAAATAAGCGTCTCGGCCCAGGTTTGCCTGAACATGTCTGCAAATCAATGGACGTTGGTAGACACACGAAAAATGATCATCATAGTCACACATGAATCTCTTCTACGGGATATCAGCTACAGGACCCCTATAATGTTTATAAAAATGTGGAAATCATCTGCCGAAATGCATGATTCACAGATGGACTTTTTGCTGATGTCTTATTTCGGGAACCAATTGGAAAATTTCTTCCAATGAAGATTGTGAGGTCCTACAAGATGATCTCATTGCTATCGGAAATTAACACAACATGTGGTCAATGAAATATGAAAATATAAGTCCTTTTACTTCTCGCTCCACTTGAAGATATTTTCGCTCGGAATGCTCCCAAGTGTGCTCAGAGTGAATTCAGAATTCTTTCAACAATGAAATCTCGGCAGAAAACTTCATTATCGGCATATAGAAATTAAAGTTTTTCTGTACATTTAAATGGAAGAGTGTATGATTAATCTACCTGTATGATTAAGCTGCAAATTAGGGTAGGCAAGTTATGTTGACATGATTTCTAATATTAGGTTCCTCTAAAGCCCTTTACTTTGTCAAAAGAAGTGATGGGAAATGCTTGTGCAGATTCGAGAACGCTCTTATCACTCCATGGTGCATCCATATCGAACTGGTTAATTTTAGAAAAACATCCAGCATAGCGCGGCATGTTTAATTGTTGCAGACTGTCCATTTTTCCCATTTTTTAACAATTCTTTCAAAATAAGAAGCCTATCCGCCAAGAGAGCTGTTAAACATTTTTCCTTCATCAACATAACTTCTGATGAGTGGAGCTTTCACACTCTATTTTGGAACCCCCAAAATAATTACTCGCTCACCGCATCACCTGACTCAGACCAAAATTCAGATTATCTCCCGGAGGGACTCCTGGAGTTACGCACTGCATATTATGAAATTTTTAGGCCTGCAGGCATATTTTGAATTTGAACATCGATATTGATTTTTCTGTTGTACACTTCAACGCAATGAGTTTTGCCATAGGGCTGTCGTGAATTTGATATTTTCCTGCGGCCTTCTCTTTTTGAAAGCGGATTTACAGGTCAAACATTGTTTGTTTGTTTGGTCAGCCATACTTAGGTATATCCGAAAAGCACTCTCTGTAACATGCTTTCAAAAAGAGAAGGCCGCCGGAAAATATAATTTCTGCAATTGCCCTGGCAAAACTCATTGCATTGGAGTGTACCTATTGGCACTGTTTTCAATTGTGAATCTTTTTCTTTTATCGACAGACATATTGATGTTTGATCATGAATTCATTGTGTTCTTGATTTTTTGCACATAGATGAATTATTACTGTTTACATATAGTTGTTTTTTGTGTTTCATTTGTTTTTTTTTCCAAGACGAGAGCTGCTTCAGCTTCGGTTCTGATTCTGACAGAAGCCCATTTTACCCAAAATGAGCAAAAGCAGCGGAAATTGAATCTGTCCATCCCACGCCATCCCAGCACGTCCCATCCCGTATGCTGAGCTGAGCTGAGTTGTGATTGAATTCGTATAATCAGAATCTGAATCTGAATAACTCGACGAAACCGCAGAGGCAGAAACTTCGACGCAGAGGAGGCAAGCCTACTCGTAATTACAGTGGTGGAAGTCCATTTCCTGCGTCAATAATTATTGTTATTCAATCGTCGTGATTTTTTGCTGTGGATTTGATCGACGTCAAAATGGGGGAATCACAGAATTTCATCTGGTCTGAAGAACAAATGCCACTCGGGCGCCACAAGAAAGTAGACAACACACGAGCGCCACTTTCTGATTCATATTTGAGTAATGCCACGGAACTTTACCTGCACCACACAATCCAAATAAAACATCTCGGTGTCCCTTTTTCATCCGTGCATGTGTTGTTCCCCAATCGACAGATTTTCCAGTTTTATTTGGCATATTTTGTGGGGCCTGCTGGTCAGCAGTCATCCACTATAGGGGATGCTGCAAAATGGCAATGTGCTTGAACTCTGAAAAAGGTTCTGGCATGTCTCCACTGACTGACATCAATGGAATTCCAAAGGTGGCATGTTGGGCCATCTCATTCAAAATGGTCTTCATGCACTTTCACGCTTTACACGAATGGCAATGTGTTTTGTGGAGAGGAGAAAGTTGCTAGCTGTTCATATTTGAACCCCAACATTCGAATAATGTTAGCCAAAAATTTTTTTGAAACCACATGGCCATAAATGATAGAGGCTCCTTGTAAGATTCGAGAAGAAGCTCTGCACAAATTTCTGGCAAATGATCAAAACATACGTGAATGTGACATCATGCACGGAACGTCAGTGTCCACTGTCAGCTTTACGTATAGTTCCTCAGAAATCATTGATGAACTCCATGCACGGATCGATGAAAACAGCAGAAACGAACAGAATAGAATGATTGGTCCTTTGCATGGAAGGAGTACGCTGGCCACGATGTGATTGATCAATTTAATGTCTTAATCATGCTAATGTGCTATGCTATGGTTGCTCATTCTGATTTCGATACTGCCTTTGGGCTGTTATAGGTTTTGAGCACACGAAGTTTTTACCTGAACCTGAGTGGATGCCTTTATGTTCAAAGCAAAATATCATCCTAACGGAATTAGCCTGAAATAGGAAAAAAATATTGAGTTGCAAAATATTAACGCATGATTTTATGCAATACGTAGGTACGCAAAATGGAAAATAATATCTTTGCTTTCACGGTCTCAATTATGGTCAACTTCAGCATCACACACTGACCATTTTCAAAAAAATTTGAGAACATCTTTTGAAGAAAAGTCTGCGAGATCTTTAAGGGAAGCGCTGTATACAGCGGAAATAATTTCTGCGCTGATCGGTTAACGATACTATATCATTGGAGGTATACGAGTGGTATAGAGTGTAGGGTCCGAAATAGAGTCATCATAAGAAGAAATGAAATTCGTGTGGTATTGAGGATTCGTTAAATGATATCAATTCCGAATCGAATCCAATCGAATCATGATCCTCCAATTATTAATTCTGATATTTCGTTTCGATGAATGAAAGACAAAAGCCACAGATGTTATTCCGATTCCCTATATTTTTCAACTCAGCACGATTCACACATAGGTATCCCCCGATATGCATTTCGTTACTCATGCATTTTCCAATTGCTAGAAATGTCTTAATCCAAAACTCTGATCCAATTTTCAAGGAGGAATAATCGAGGAAAAATAAAACATGGACATCAGAAAGATTTCTCGCCATTTACTCGTATTCTCTCCATACCACCAAAATTTTTCGTTCAAAGGAGTTGAATACTTTCTGAGGCGCTGCACATATATTGAATCAATGGCAGCATGCGCCATAAAATATCATGACACTCTTGTTGTGTGAGGTATGAAGTTATTGCATCCAGCCCTGTTGAAATCCCCCATTTCGCCAGATCTTTCAAAAACTTCTTCTCGGAGCTATAAGACTTTTGGTTAACTCTATGCATAGAATTAAGTTTAGGTACATCTTGCTAGACAGTTGTTCATTATCATTTTCTACTGTGGTCATCCAAATTTGGCCACTACAGATGGCAAAGCTCATTCGCTGCACGTAAACGCTGTTCATCGTCCATTCTGTTTGCCACAGGTAAAGGCAGATGCCGGACAGTGATCAGGGTGGACGCTGTCATTAGCCTGGTTGCTGACGTCTAGAACAAGTGAAAAAGCAAGTGCTTGGTGGCAGACAAGGTTACTTTCCGGTAAAAAACGCCTGCATTACCAAAGCAACAACATTAAGGCCGTCCGTTGCCGTGCCACGACTTTCAAGGCTCTGTAACACAACCATGTTCAGCGAAGTAACGAGCACCCAGAGACAGCGCACCCTGTCTTTGACTCGCAACGACAGGACAACTTTATTTTGCCAAAA
>JASGXE010016560.1:0-12379 GCA_030068105.1 Sinentomon sp. SZTP_YWyxl
GAAAGGGGGGAGGGGGGGTTAAAAGGTTCGAAAATGACCAAGGACAATTTGAATCTTTTCCGAGCTACCATAATTTTATTTCATTGGATCGATTCCCGCCAGATTTGCAGGTTGCAATAAAGGGTTGGAATTCACACGAAAATAAGTTTTAACGGATTCTTGCGTTATTCGAAAAGGCTCATTTTGCTCACGCTACGCTAAATTGAAATTGGAAGTGCGGACACTAGATGATCCGGACCTACAGCATTGAACAATGAAATACAAGAAAAAATTACGAAGAACACAAATTCCACATTGAGAGAGATGTGAGCCATCTTGCTTAACCATTTGCAACATTATTGTGATTGATATCAATGAAGGTTATGCCAAGTGATGCACAAACCTGTGAAATTCTATGGTTAAATGAGTGCAGAAGATGCACAGAAGATTCGACACAGAAGATGCAGTTTGCAAGAGATTAACAACATAAATAAGAATAGTGACGAAGTCGTCGCCATTACCTTTGCCCAAGTCATGATAAAGTGATAAAATAGTGGTAAAATAGTATCGGATCCTTCTGCCATTCATTCCTGAATTTCTTCGATAACTATTTTCCCCATTACTTATCACGTGATGTGATGTTCCTATTTTTTATAAAGACCTCTGTCGGTGCAAGGGACAGCGGCATGCTGTGGAAGCAAGACGAAGCAAGACAATCTGGATTGGCACCTGAGCAAATCTGCCACAGACGAGAAAAAAAGTGCCTGATAAAAATCCAACAAACACCTAATTTTTCACCAAAAAGGCAAAAAATCGGTATTTTTATGGATACTGAAATCCAGCCCAAATCACGCCAAAGGAAAGAAAAATCAAGCCCAACAGTATACCCCAATAGCCAACTCAATTGTTTTCCCTCCTGCGAACAAAAAAACTATCCCAATTGGGGGGGAAATAGCCGAAGGTGGCAACCCTGGTCCCGTCACATTTAAACAAGCTTGGGTTTTAAGATGACAATTTTTTTAATGGGGGATATAGTCAATATACAAGCGGTTTGTCAGCACTCGATCAATCGCATTGTGAACACGATTGAAATCTTATTTCCGTGTACATGAAAAGATCTCGGCCAGTTTTTCGTGGTTTCTGTGAACTTTGATCACAAATATGGAAAAGTTTTTGCTGCCTGCTTTAGTTCAAGTTTGTCCACAAAATTTGAAGTTGGAAAATTCCCATTTTGGAATGGTTTGGTTTTACTAAAGTTCAGACTCCACAAGAATTTAATGTTTCCCGGGGAAATCCCCATTGGCAATGGTTTCAATTTTCAAAAATTAAACTCCAGAAAGCCATCGGGGTTTATGCCTTTTTCCTTTCAAAAAAAAAAAAGCTCCGAAAATGATAAAACCAGATGAAAGTTTTCGAGATACCTTTGCCCAGAAATCCTCATGCGTGCGCAGTTTATAAAATTCTGTCCACAGCCCACTGCGATGGCACCACGACTGAATTTGGTGGCCCTCTCAAAGGCACCACGACTGGCTTTCGAGTCTTTTTTTCCATGGGTCCAGCATTTCTTCGTCATTGATGTACCGAAAAAAGAACAAAAAATAAGAACGGCAACACAATACATTAGGAGTCATCTGTCGCCTTTGGTTAATTTTTCTGATACTTGTGTTTGTATTGTACACAATTCACACATGCCTATACACCTAACACTTCTCTGACCACCGCGGAAAAAAGAGGGAGAGAATCTCTAACAGCGACACAGTTTTCGACTCTGCAGGTGTTAAAAGTGTTCTAGTCAGAGCCGCTGACATATCACAATCGTTCTGCGAAATCAGCAGCGGTTTGTGTCAGCGAAGTGAAACAGGTGCCGAAATGTGAACGCAAAGGTATATGGTTATTTTCAAAGCTGCAATACGCTGGGATCAGCGACAACACTAAGCGCAGAAGAATTTCTTGGGGCAACATTGATATCTGCCTTGAGAAACTAAAAGCCAATTCCCAGGGTTCTCTATCGTTTTTTTCCGCAAAAACACAAATTTTTCAACTGAAAGTGAAAATGAAAATTCGCGGCTCAGAGTTTCGTGAGTGTTTTTCCGAGTTCGGCGGCTGCTGCATAAACAGTGTGTTTTGTTAGGCATCACGATGCCACCAGACGGCGATGAAGCAGTTTCACTCGTGCAGTCAAAAACAGGCACAACCTTGCTCGCAGAAGCGCATGCGGAAAGATATAGCAGCTGCACAATTCCAACACATGTCTCTCGTGGATGCGGAGTAAGTGTAGCCTACTCCTACAAGCAAAAATGGCGACCGTTCACATTTTTTGCAAGAAATACATGCTGCAGAAATTAAAGATCCACTTTGACAAGCGAAATCAAAATCTGACCCTCTAGAGAAACCTACTTGCAATCTGACGCTTTAATTTCAACCGCCTGCATAATAGTTAAAAAGGAGGAAAAGGTCTTCGAGGCAACAGTTGCATGGGAAAACGCCATGTAAGATTGCATTAATTCCGCCGCAACTGTACAGGTTGGGTACCTCAGTCTCGACATATCCGCTCTCTCCCGGCCGCCTGGTCGTTTTGTCTGCTTGCTGCGGTCCCGTATTCTTTAATCGGCGTTTTCACCTCAAAACGTACCAGTTTTGATTAATTTTACAATTAATTCCAACGGAAGTTCTACAACGCACAAAATGTCTTTGCAAGGCCATGTCGTCTAGAAAGTGCCTCATTAGCGTATATCAGGCTCGCTAAATGTGCGGAACTCTGACTGGAGTTGTCTGAAACGTTTTTGCTGAGATTGTGATGCATTATCCTAAAGTTCTGCTCTTCAGCGGTTAGTGCTGATTGGTAGCGATGTGTGGGAAGGGACTCAGTTTCGTGAGGCGAAGGAAACGTTTTCCAGTCACAAGATCTGCCAGAATACTGTCCTTAATAGTGTGGCGCTTTAGGTTTTTGAACTTCATCTTTCATAGTGGCGACTTACGTCGTTAATTATTTTTATCCATTGAAGCTGCCACTGGAGGTCCCATCACTGGTCACTCGCTTATCTATTTCGGTGAAAAGGTTTAACCATCTTCACCGCCTCTTTCACCATGAATAAAACTTGCAAACGGACCACTTGGACACGTTTTGTCAACTGGGTCAAGATGGCGTCGTTTGTTTCAGGTTTAATTTGTCTGCAGGGCGGCATTGCCTAATTGGTCTTCTCGAAACTGTCAATTGGCGGTTAATTTCTAACTCGTTGGCGGGTTGGATGTCTTCTGGAGCTGGGTGATGGCGGCTGTGCATATGCAGATGTTGGCGGTGCAAGGTTGCATATCTGTTGTGCGTGTTGAAATGAAGGTGATCGCTGATATTCTGTGTATCGGCTGGCTGCAGTCCTTTAAAAAGGTGTTCCGTCTTTGGTTTAGCTTGTTGCCTTCAGTTAGGTTGATGGCTGAATGTCCTAAACAACAAGTCAACGCCCACCGCCATGAAAACCAGATGCACCAGAGAAGTCATAGAAATTATCAGGATAGGACATTCAGCCATCAACCCAACTGAAGGCAACAAGCTAAACGAAACATGGAACACCATTTTCGAGAACAGCAGCCTTGCCAGCCGATCCACAGAATATCAGCTTTTCAACACACACGATATGCAACCTCTGCACTACCAACATCTGCAAAGGACTATGCACAACCGCCATCACCACCTTCCGAAGCCATCCAACCCGTCTACGAATTAGAAAGTAACCGCCAATTGACAGTTTCGACAACGTGGTTTCGAGTTGACGAGGCAACACCGCCCTCCAGATTAATTAAACCTGTAGCAGACGGCAGCATTTTATTTCAGTCATGAGCGTTTTTTCCCAGTTATGTTCGCAACACGTGTTCCAGTGGTCCTCATTCATGGTGAACAAGCTGTGAAGATGGTTAAACCTTTGAACCGAAATCGATAAGCAAGTGACCAGTGATGGGCTCCCCAGCAGCTTCGGTGGATTTAATCAATGACGCAAGCCACCATTATGTCACAAAAGCTGCAACAAAGAATTTATATGTCAAAAACTTCATATCTTTCGCCGAATGTTCAGTAGAAGGAGTCTCTGTACCTGTTTCATATCTGTAATTAAATTTTCATGCAATTCATAATTGCAACTTTGCTGCTTGTTTATCATTTTTCATTATTTTCTCCTGCCATTTGCATTGGTTGCACGAAAATATTCATCTTGTTGTTATAATTTCTGTTGCCACATTGACAAACTTTTGTTTTGTTTTTTCTTACACATTAGCAAACAAAAATGATTGATTCATTTATTGAATAATTATAACACCGAAACGTGCATTTTCACCATATAATTGTTGCCTCCGAAACTTAGTTTTCGTTATTCTAATTTGAAAAAGAAGTTTCTTGTACAGGCAGAAGAAAAAAGCAGGGAAAGAGCAAGGAAAGAGAAAAGCTCCAGATTGACTAGAGCTCTGAGCAAATCTCGACGAAAGTGTCACATTTCCACTCGGTATTAAAAAGGCGACGTTCAAATTTGAGCCAGATGAAGATTCGTTGAAATCCCATCTGTCAAAAATTTTACATGTGTGCGTAAAGTTATTCATCGTCCTCTGCTCATTATTACGATTCTTGATGCATGTTGAAAAGCTTTCCGGTGTGAACTCAGATCTGAATGGTCACGATGCGATGGAAGAGGCAAGCTTCTGTATTCTATGTCGATGTAGAGCTTGGTAAATGGCTGTTTGTGTCATCGGTACTGCAATGGGATGGTTTTCTCCATTAAACAACACAGTCGCTATCTTCTCTTCTGTCGAGTATCGAATCATAGTTCCATCCCTGCTCTAGTGCTGATTTTCGATCTAGTCTCTTAATACTGTTGTGAATATATCGCTAAAAGGAACATCCGGTGCTTCCAGTAACTTCAACGCATTTGCGAATTGCCAGATAGATTTTTCTTTCGAAACATAGCCCCGATATTTTCTTTACAGAGGTTACCAATAGTCCTCAAACATGATAGCGAGTCGTTTTTGTAAGCTTTTCACCACGGTTGACTGCACAGGTGGAACGGCCTCTGCTGGTGGCAGTTGGCTATGCTGCAAGCTTCCTGATTGAATTACATTCGCAATATGTTTCGCACAATCACATGTCACCGATTTCGGGGCGGAGACATGATTAAATTCTTACTCTAAGTCCCTGTCATTTTTGCGAGACTGGCTACTAAGTAGCCAAAGAGTTCAGGGGCATTTCATCACGTCTTCGCCCCGGAAATCAAAAACAAAAAATAAAATCATTCTACGACTCCAGTTTAATTACAATACCATTTACTTGGCACTAAAATTTAAAAATTCCTATCCCGTCTAATGAACTGCAAACTATTTTGACAAATTTTCAAAACTGAAAATGGCTAATCTTAAAAATATTTGGGACAAACGAAACTCAATTTCTTGAAAGCTACCCATGGGCCTTGGAACCGCGGATCTGCTCTCTTTCACTTGGATTTCCTGTTTCCGGAAATACATATTTCGTTACGAATGTTGAAAGATAAGCTAGCTAGCAACATTAGAGCTTGCGTCCTGAAAAGCATAACATGTAAGGAATGATTTCCCATTATTTTTTCGGTTCTCGCTTTTTACCATAGGTGCAGAACATCATAACTTTCGATTCCGGGAGTGGAGAATTTTATCAGCCGAATTGAGAGCGCATCACAATGACTCTGAAGAGTGGAGCGTGGGGTACTTCGCATTGGCGATGAAATGTAGCGTTCATATACGAGTACGTAAAAACCATTTTTTGCAAGAGAATCCAAAGGATGATACCCGCAACGTTTGAAGGAATGTATAATCCTAATTCATGCAGTCTTTTGTGTCAAAAAGTGTTTTTATCCTCCATATCCTCTGGAGTCGTTGTTCACGCCACAATGCACATCATATACCTGGAACCATACCCAAGGACATAAATTTGTGTCAAAAAGTGTTCTTATCCTTTATATCCTCTGGGGTCGTTGTTCACGCCAGAATGAAAGTCATATACCTGAGACCATCCCCAAGGACATAAATTGGTGTCAAAAAGTGTCTTTATCCTCTGTCTCCTCTGGAGTCGTTGTTCACGCCAGAATTCACGTCATATACCTGAAACCATACCCAAGGACATAAATTTGTGTCAAAAAGTGTTCTTATCCTTTATATTCTCTGGGGTCGTTGTTCACGCCAGAATGAACGTCATATACCTGAGACCATCCCCAAGGACATAAATTGGTGTCAAAAAGTGTTTTTATCCACCATATCCTCTGGAGTCGTTGTTCACGCCAGAATTCACGTCATATACCTGAGACCATACCCAAGTACATAAATTTGTGTCAAAAAGTATTTTTAACCTTTATACCCTCTGGGGACATTTTTCACGCCAGAATGCACGTCATATACCTGAAACCATACCCAAGGACATAAATTTGTACAAAGAGTGTTTAAGAAATTGTATTGTATCGGGAATTGCATTGTTCTGTTGTGAACAAAATCGTTTTATTTTCAATAACAGTCGGCAACAAGAATTATTTTAAGCATAAGTTGGTCATACATTTGAAATTGATTTTGCTTCGATGATATAGTCAACATCTGCTAGAGCAATTCCACCAACATTTGTGTTCGATCCACTATCTAAAGATTCGCCGATAAGGCGAATCTGTTTTAGTCGAATAAGGAGTCTTGCTGAGTTATGACTTTTTTGCAGAGCAATAATGACATCAAAATGGCCGTCTGTTTTAAAATAACAAAAAATAAAGTCCATCATATTTAAAGATGAGCGTTGATGTGTATAATACGCACAGAGTGATGTGTAAACTCAACAAAACCAGTTTACGTTTTCTACCTTTCAAACTTCAAGGTTGGCTGGCTTCGCAATCAATGAAACGCACCGCTGACTCGCAAGCGAGGAAAATGCATTCACTTCCCTGCCGTTTGGGGATTGTGTTGTTATTTGAATGACGCATTCATGATATCGACCCATTTAACCCTGGGGTGATTTGGTTGAGGGTTTACTTTTACTGCGGCATAAACTATGACCCTACCTCAATTTTTTCTGCAGCGGTGGGGTAAGAACACTATTTATGCAGCAGGTTTAGTAGACAATAACCAAATCTCCCCGGGGTGTTAAAAGTTATTACTCATCAGCTTGTTAAGGTCTATGACTTTCATTCCATTTGGTTTGTTTTTTTGGCCTTTTCTATTCCCAGCCGAAAACTTTCTCTCAAAGAGGTAAAATCGTGCCTTCAGTTTCGGATTCCACAGAGAAAAAGCGTCAAAAAGCTTGCTTCATCCGTGTCCAACAAGTACTTCTGTTCTTGCATAGCGGAGATCAGGGATTTGGCGTGATGCGGACAAGCCTGTTTTTTTTTTCAGGCAAATACACAAACAGAATTTGTGCATTTGGTGTCTCCGCGCCACGCGTATATCAAAAGATCTGAGCCGAATTTTGGAACTAACATAATGAAATTATCAGGGCTTTTGGTTTATTCTCAGCATGTTGCTGCGGGGTTGAATATTGAGTCTTGGTGAAGAATGGGTGTAAAAATGATGAAATATGATATGATTGAATATGATTGAATTTCCTTCAATATGACAAACCTCATCGCTGCGTTTTCAGTTGTAATAGTGCCTCTGCGGTTCTTTACTTTTAACTGTTGCCCGTAATTGTCAGTGTTTTACTTTTTCGTTTTTTTTTTTTTTTTTCGCATTATCCATAGATGCAAATGAAGTTGGAGAATCACACGTGATGGAAAAGTGACGTTCTGTGTGCGACTCGTGGTGATTACGATTAAAAAGCAAATGCACAAAGTAACTAGTGCAGATAATGCATTCAATGAGGAGTTTTTGCTCTACTGACAATCTGGAGGTGCTGATCTGTAGACGTTGGTTTGATGCTCGTGAGAGACGACATCGAATTTGGGGAAACTGGGGATGGTGTACAAGCGTCGCTTTGTGGGGACCTCGAGAACACTAGTGAAACTAGAAGGATCGCCTGAAAGAATAAATGAGGAAATACAAACATGGTTTAATCACAATTTCTGTTTTTTGAGAATTCTAGCTAAGAATGATAATCCGTTTGGAATATTGAAATGCTTTTGGAATCCATTGTGCATGCGCTCGCCGAATTGGAATTGTTTGGCACAAAAACAAACGTTTCGCAGAAAGTTTAAAAAACGACTGCATAAAAGAGAAGAATGGATGTTGTATGACAAATGTTAACTCTATCATATTATCCTTACGTGCAGGCTTTTGTGCTAATTTCAATGGTAGCAATTTATCTACAAATTTAAATATAAATATAAGAAAAAAATGAAAGAAAAATAAAAGAAATTTAAATAAAATTGAAATTTGATATCGAAATAAAACATGCATTATCATTGAGTCGGCGCGTTTTGCTTTGATATGCCATGTTACATTGCACATGACAATATTTACCCAACCCCCCACTGTCACAACGGGAAATTTCTAGGTGTCCGCCGCGTATTTAAAAGCACTGACCAATGCTTTGCTAATTTTGCCGTTTACCGTACGAAATAACTTTAACAGACGTAAGCTATAAGCTCACAGTCAAAATCTATGGAGTGCGGCGTCTGCTTCCTGTTTTTATGGTGCCTCAAGCAGAAGAATTCCACTCTGAAAGTACGGTCAGGAACGAAATTCTATTGCGCTTTGCCACTGCATTAAGTTCTCAGAAGGTTCTCTTTCTTTCTTTTTTGTACAAATGCAGATCTGTTCAATTATCGGCTTCGCATGTGTTCATTATACATCTACTCGTCTGCGGAATATGCTCGTATGCACAAAGGAAAACCGAAACCCAGCCCCCAGATTTCAGGCCTTCTATCAAGCCCACGTGTCCCCGACCGAAAGTTCCCGTGTGTTTCATTTTTTAAAAATTAAGGAGTAATATTCCATGACCGCGCAACGTTCAAAATAGTCAACCATACAACGAAACAAGCACTACCTAATTGATAGAAGCATACGGATATGCAAATGACAACTCCAGACGTTTCACTACGGGATGCATTAGCTCCGCTGGTAACTGAGCCACACTCTAAAGTTCTGGCACGGATGAAGATTGCTTCGAATTACTCCGACATGCTCCAAGAGTAAACTTCTCCTGTTCTGGCGTCCTTCATAGCAATGCAAAACTGGACTCTCTGTAGGAATTGGCATTCTTATTCATTTGCCAGTATGCTTCTTCAATGACGTTCTACATTGACACACCCCGAGCACTGAGTATATCATTGGGACGGAGGTAGACCGGAGCAGTGATCAGAGTTTTGCGACGACAAACCACGTTGTCTCTAATGTTTTTTGGATCAGGGATGCCCGACACAATTTTATTCGCATAATCCTTCTCTCACATTTCGCCCTTCATCCTAGCTTTGGCAAACATGCGTCTCTTTTCAGTCGCCTTTTGGTTTGCTGGACCCTTAAGAATGATATCTCAATAGTTAATACCGGGCGGTAGTTCCGGAGTATATCGTATTCCAATCGTTGGTTATTGACGCCCTACTTTGTGCGCACGTGGAGTAAACGTCACATTTCAGATGTGCAGCACATTTTTGTTGTTTCTGCGGCGATAAAAAAGGTGCATCGACTAACCGCAAAATAAGGTTTAGAAGTCGCAAGTGTTCAAAAGACGTAACGCAGATCTGGGAATAGTTCCGGTTTGCCTGGCTACTTTCCACTTAACGTCCTAATTGTGCGTTCCACCTCTTATATGATGTTTAGTTCACTTTTCATGTCAATCGCGGTCCGCATACGAAGTGATCCGAGGCAATCTGCGACCAACTCGTTATCTGGGTCTTATTTACAAACCATTCACATTCTCATGCAAGTTGGATCAGTTCGAGCCGGAGACGTTTATGAAATACATCTCTGTTTTAAGACCAGTTTCAATTGGAACAGTTAGAGAATCAACAGGGTTTTGCAACATAAAACTTGCACTTCAGCGCATTTCGTAATCGCAACAAAACCTTGTACTCCAAACCGCAACAAAACTTTGGACGACAGCGTTGCGCACACAAGCAGGGACAAAAAATTAAATTCATATTTAAGGCAAATTCGTATTTATTGTGAGTTTTCTCCACCCCGTTCACGTAGTTAGTAAGAGTGGGACCAACTCACCAGGAGTAGTGCATTGGCTACACTCAGGAACAATGTGCTGGATCGAAAACCATAAAAATGGTACAGTACTCCTGACGTAACAGCGCTAATGAAAGATCCCAGGCAAAGTCCAGATGACCAGATAGCTGATGTCATGTTGTGAAGATCGGTGTTATCCTGCAATCCGGATTTTCTGTGGAAACAAAATCAGGAATCAAACTCAGGAAAACTTAATCTGTACGTCGTGTTTGACACCTCCAGCCGCAAAGAAACAAATATGAAAACAAAACCAACTCAGCTGATGTAAAGCAAAGCCAGACGAACTCAAGGCGAAGGCGACCATGAGCACCATCTACACACAATAATACGCAAGAAGAAACAACAAAAACGCTCCCACACAAATCGCACCTTTCTGGAGAAATCGAAAACACGAAAATCGAAATTTCAATTTCGGTGGACTAGATGGCTTTGTGAATTTAATAACTCTGCCAAAAATCAACAGATGGCAGTGCCGATACGTTAATGAGCGGAAAATATCGTAGAATATTTCGCGAGGTTTTTTCTATGAACCAGGACATGATCCATGTGCTTCGAGTGCAGAGCTACAAATTACTCACACTCTGATCCACGTTGGTTAAACTTTGATTTAATTTGTGATTTTATTTAGACTCAATTTTTCTTGGATTTAATTTCTCATTTAATTTAATTTTTCTGTATGTCGATCGCAGCACCGCAGAGTTACTATGTTGGCCGCGGCTTGATTTTTCGTTCTGTAGGTGGTGTGAATTTCCAGAAATCTTCTTTTCTCTGGGTTATGGTTTGAGTTAGGTGACGATGTTGAGTGCTTAGCCTGCTGAGTCCAGGATATTCCTTTGTCCATGGTAACAGAAATCTATCGGCGTCATAAGTGTTCTAGTCTTAAAGATGTTTTCCCTTTGTTGTTACAACAGTACGGTGGCTGCGATACTGTCACAGTTTCGCGGTGACCGGAAATGTTCTGCCTTCGTCCCTAAACCTTTACTTCAACAGTTATAGTCTTCTGAATATTCATATTGGGCATCACTCTTTTAACCCAATAAATTTTTAATATTTAAAACAATAAAAAATTACGCGTATCCCAAACGAATGCGTGCAGGTGAATGGTGCACGATTAAAGTTGCAAAAATTGTGCAAACCCTCCAAAATCACCCCTTTGACGGGGAAAAGCATTTTTCCGCGATTAAATTTGCACGGATGCAAGAGTTCTGGCAGTGCCCAATGATTTATGTCTGTCAGTATGTCAATCAGCATAAGTTAAGTTTTAGCGAAACCTTAGTGTTTTCTTATTATGGTACTGTTTACTTGAAATAAAATATTTAAATTTTGGCATTAAATTCGTTTGAATCGGCTGAGTGTATTTTTGTATTCTTAAAAAACATTCGTAAAAATATACACGAATACAAGAAAACATTACAAGACAAAAAATGAATAGTTTTTAAAAATTTCAGTCTGTCTGAATTTTTCGTTTCTCGTAATTTTGTTGTTCATTTTTTGGAAAATCAGAACGTTTCTGTTCAAAGATTTATTGTCCCGACTGATTGGTTCGAAATGACTTGCCTGATGATCACCGGGGAACTCGCGAACCAGCGAACCAGCGAACCAGCGAACCAGAGAACGAATTTGGTGTCCAGTGAAATTCATTAATCGAATGTAATTCCCCGTTATTTTCATAATGTTTGTACCGTGATTCATACAATCTTTGGAGGTCAGATGCTTTAAAAGTTGAAAACGACACCACACATACATTGCCTGTTTCAACATGTTGTTGACCGACGATATCAACTGTCCTGTAGCTCCGAACGAGTTTGCCACTAACGCTGCCATGAACCACGGAAGATTCCTGGAAAAGGGATGTATTCTCCATTTATTTATCTTCAATAGATTATCCGAGAAAATTTAAAAACCTTTAACCGTTTTCACAAAGAAAAATATTTTCGTTGTATTTGAAATAAAAAACCTTGGATCAAAAGCAATCTTTGAACTTATGGCAGGTAAAATCTAGGCTATTTTAATGCCGTGTTTAATAACATGTCGCCTTTTATTCCGGTTATGTCGAGACATTATACGATAACTGCTGTTATGACTCTTAGTTTTTTTGCATTTCACGATAGTTTCGTTCAAGTACTGTTTCCGTTAGTTGAATTCCAGTTCGCAACTGATCTTTGAAGGATTATTCCAGTTTTGACTGCCCCAATACGTGCAAAAGTAACGAGTATTCCCTCCTGATAAAACGACTATTGTTAGAGAGCTA
>JASGXE010016562.1:0-10756 GCA_030068105.1 Sinentomon sp. SZTP_YWyxl
GGGACTGAGGTAGAAGTGGATTGAGGTAGAAGTGGACTGAGGTAGAAGTGGACTGAGGTGGAAGTGGACTGAGGTAGAAGTGGACTGAGGTAGAAGTGGACTGAGGTAGAAATGGACTGAGGAGTGGACAAAGGCAGAGTTTCGGAGGGAGTTTTGGCCTGGAGGTAGGTAGGTACCTATAGGTTGCACCTGTCCTAACCAATAGAAACCTAACCTAATCTAACCCGGTGAAATGGCAAAAAATCCGCCGCAAAAATGGAAAAATTGCATCTCGGTCATATTCTGCCTCAGTCCGTTCTCTCCCTGTCACCGGACCCCTTTCCACGCTGTTCTTTTCTTTCAGCGGTGAGGCAGAATTTCGGCGTCCAAATATGTTTTTGGCAAAATCAATGACAGGCAAAGGGGTATATCGAATAGCCAGAAAGTATACAAAGCTTTTTGAGAACCAGTGTCGTGTAAACGTTGCAAGAAATTGAGAAAAAACGTGAATATCGCAACACCCGACTTGTACGAATAAAATTCAGATTCAGGGATCTTGTCTCACGTTGACGTTGCGAAGATTTTCTTGGCCCGAGTTTTCTAAATTTTTTTCATTGTTGAAGATTGAATTGAATTGAATTTTTTAGTACTTTAAGGGTGCGACCCTTTATTGTACACAAGAGTACAGAGACGTGAATAAACAATGGACAAATGCACAAATACAATTAATAATAGTCAATGAACACAGAAATATGCCACAAGAAACCGCCAGAAACAACATAATCTTTCAACAGATACAATGAGCACAACAACAGGCTTAGCCAGACAAAACGTCACCTGATAAACGCGCCGAAGAGTGTCCACCGTCAAGGGAGATGATAGGATGGAGGCAGGAAGAGGATTCCATTCTTTGATAGCTCTTACAAGTTGCGAATGTTTGGGCTGAGTGTGCCTCAAGAATCGTCTTAGCTCAAACCACCTTCTATTTGGCACCTTATTTAATCCAGCTGTGCCTCAGAATGGAAAGATCATTTCGTTGTGCGACCCTTGTTCTCAGCGACGAGAAATACTCGTATTTGCATTGTATTCGTAACAATGAATATCGGAGAACACTGTAAATTGTAATACCCGCGGTAAGGTATCATGCATGGGATATATACCAGGCTGTTCAAAATGAAATCTCCCCGATGTACTTAGAATGTTCCGATTTCAATGAAATTTTGGATTTTTGTTCATTTATTAGTTTGAGATATTTGTGCTAATTTTTATTTTGGTTGCCAAAACTGTTGAGAAGATTTCGCTGTTTTCTTCGTTCCAGTCACGTGTTCAGTTCACTTTGAAAATGAGCAAAATTGAACACAGGGCAGTTCTTGAATTTAGTAAAAGGTCCGTAAAGGTTCGAGCAGAATTTGTTTATCCACGAAACAGTGGGATAGTCCAAGCAGTATTTTTGCAGCTCCCTTTGAAACGCTGGCCCGTTTGTTGATCCTTATGTCAGTGTGATATTGACCCCGTGAGAAAAATGACCTGTGGAACATTGGTCCTGAACCAAGAACGTTTCTAGCTCGAAAAGTTTGGTCACTTCAATGACAACTCCAGACTCCAGCAAATTAATCGAGATAGGTGATTATCCTTCTGCAGCGGCACAATGTTAATTTTGTTGACTGACCCGAAATCCATAAAAAAAAGTCTGTCTCAAAGCAATTGGCACACCTGGATAGAATGTAGGGAGAGGTGTATCGTGTTCGAAGCATATTTTTTTTCCAATCCACTTCCGCATGCGCGTCTCTGATTGGTTGTTGGGAATTTCCAGCCAATTTCAACATCCAATTTTCAAAACCTGACTTAACCAAACCTAACCTGACCTAACCTAACCGAACCTGACCTAACCCTATTGCAGCCCTAGATAGAAAGAGTTGCGAAGCGGTGGCAAACATGCTAAATGGCAAAAAGCGGTGGCAATGCAAAAATCCCAAAATTGATGACGTCACAATTTGAGACGACGTGATTGGCTGTTGCGAGCTCCTGGTCCGCGGAAGTGGATTTGAAAAAAAAATTGTGCGTTTCGAAGTGGACTACCAGAGTGTCTTAAACATTTTTGTATGAATTTTGCTGATTTTTTTCTCGTCCTAACATGCATTTTCCATACCGTTTAATCTGATGCTATGCGGCATACTACTCCTGTCAAAGTAATTTCGCGTCAGAATCCGCAGTTTCGATAATGTGATGAGGGAAAATTGTGCGAAACTTGTGCGCCATTTTCACACCAGCAAATTTTAAATTCCCCATTTTTGGAAACTCAATCGCCATCATCACATAATCTTCACTAAAAACTGCTCTAAAATGGGAAATCCGATTACTTTTAACTACTGTCTTTCCGCGCACAAGTTGATGCGTTTGGCTGGTGATCGTATCGCTCACCATTGAAGTTATTTCGCGCGCGTTTTTGTTTTTGAAACGCGACCGTGCGACTGTTGCGCTTGCGTTTGCATATTAATAAGCCAATTCTAAATATCATCCATGATGTAAGATGATCGAATGATTCTGGAGATCATAGCATTTTATTTTGTCTTTACATTAAAATAAATTTAGATGATTTCTTTCGCTGTGTGCTTCCTTGTAATGGTGTAAAGATAAATGATAACGCAATACATATGGAAACGCACGCTTGGGGCCAATGGCGCCAAGCCGGCCAAACTCGAAAAAAGAACGGAAGTGAAAAATTGGTAAAATGTTCCGCTTTGAAGTCAGGCAATGCCCTTTGCCGCACTCTGCATGAGCCACAGAGTCCTGATTGGTCTTGACACCCGAATGTTGCACCATTTTCCTCCTGGCTCGTACAATATCATGCTATTGCTGTTATTCTGCAAGTGCGAGCATTGTCCGCGGTGAAGCGTTTCCCGATTAAAATTGGAACGCCTGGTGTATAGTGGTGACACAATTAGAATATCCAATTATGTGTTTTCCCATTTTAGTGCTGCCACCGTTTTTGGTGTGGAAATAAAAGTGCCACATTGCAATCAAGGTAAAAAATGAAAAACTTTTCTGTTTCTGCGATGTGTTGTTGAGAAATTGCGATGTCGATCCATTTGATTACGTGTTCGAGTCATCCACGATCTACTCGAAGTTCAACCGGCAGTAATTTCCACCAAAAACCCACTGTTAACGAGCAAAAGGAGATCAGTTTCTTTCATGTCCTATTGTAGTTGGAACGCAGTTTAGTTCCGCAGTTGCATGAAAAGAATTATTCAAGACATGCAGCAGAGATATGTATCTCTAGCCACCAAACAAATAGGTACCCCATAATGTGTTGCTCGGCATCAATGGTACACTGTGATTTGGTGTTTGGGCGAAGCCTTATGCCATCGCAGGAGAAATTGCAGGCAATACGCGAGTACAGTATAATGTACCTACAATAAATTGTAGTCGCTCGCATATTTCGTATTTTCTTTTCGTCAAATTGTTTCAAACTTGAGTGAGCTGCCATGGGAAGGCATCAGAAAAATAATCCCACGATGATGAAGAACTTATTCACATGTGCGTTCGATGTGGTTTTTATACAGGTACAGTTTAAAAATAAATTCCTTATTCCTAAAAATGCGTTTACCACTGTTTTTCTAAGCATACGAATGATCAACAGATAAAGTGAAACAGGCTAGATTTGGCAAAAGACAAAAATCTATTTTCTCAGTTTCAAAATTCTATTTTCGGGAATAGACTTTTACAGTAAAACTTCCACAATTTGTGTTTTCTGCGTTCATTCAGCATCATTCCAGTGATCAATTCCGAAGATAAAAAGCTCTGTCATTCTGAGATAGGAAACGGAACAGAAATAATTGGTCCAATGTTCATTGGGCATCGTGTATTGGTATACCTACCTCATGGGGCACCCAAATGTCGTGAACCCCATACGGTTGAGATTCAAACTTGAAGACTGAACATACCATAATGCATCAAAACTTGTCAAACGCTGATTTCTCAATTCGCAGAATAGGTTTGCGATGCATGGATAATGTTTTCCTCGTTGTGTCTATTTCTGCAATGCAAATTATTTTTATTGCTCTGGACAGACATGCCCGACAGGGGTGTTTTCGTTCCATGGCGCTGGAAAAAATAAATTAGATTCTGATCCTTGCAAGGTATGGGCGTTCAATTCTAAAACTTATCTTACAAGATGTCGGTCTGGAATGGGTCATTTGGAAGTCGTTATGGGTTTAACGGAATGATTACACCCTAAACACGAAGTTCAGTTGGAACACCATATTTTAACATGGGATAAAATAGGAAGTGTTCTTTTAATAGTGTGTTCCAAATCGCGGATGTGTTCCAAATCTGTGACAGGAATGTCACAGATTTGGAATACTCAGTGTGTTCCAATAACACACTGAGTGTTCCATAAGAACACACTGAGTGTTCCATAAATGTTCCAAAAAGAACACTTCCAGTCTAAGCCCATGTTAAAACAGAGTGTTCCAAACTGAACTTCGTGTTTAGAGTGTACTGAGACACCATGGCGTGAAACTATCACTTTCCAAAGTTTTAAAAAAATTATCTTATTTAATTCTTTTCTTGGCGGTTCTGCGTTAATTACCAATGTCCAAAGTTTCATTTCACCTTAAAGTTTACGATCTACGGATGGCATCGATTGGTCAAAAGTTGAAGGCCAATTGTAGCGAGTCTGCACCATCAAATGGCTAAACGGTTAATTTTGACCTTTTAAACAGAATGATGTACTTTATTTGTATTCCTCAAATTTTGCATGAAATGAACCTTCATCCCTTATTTCTTGAAAATTTCTTCTTTCTTGAAAAGAACCTTCATCACCTTCTTTCTGACAACAGACTTCGATTTTCATTTTATGATGGGAAAGCAAATCTTGCGCATATTATGATCTTACTCAAAACCAATACCTATCTATGTTGTTTTAACATGGGAAACAACAAATTTGTTTGGTGAATAATAATGGACAGTAAGAACTACACACCCCTTCCAATGATTGACGGATTTTGCCTTCATTAGCGCCGGAAATTTGCAATGCAGCAGAAAACCTCCATGTGCATACAGTCGTTACCAAAATTCTTCGTACATAAGAGTTCATTATTTACTCAGGCGCCAGTTAAAATCAGTTGCAACTTGCGCTGCAAAACATCATGACACTCAAGGCGTTTAGTTGCACGAAGCCCTGTTTGAAATTAGATGGCCCCTGTGTTAGCCAGACCTTGAAAATTTCTCCAATATGTACTAGGACTTTTGTTTCTCTGTATATATTTTCCGTATAATGGCCTTGACGGCTGTGAAAGGGCGTTCCCCCAAATTAACACCGTAGTGTATGAAGCTATTGTTGTTAGGGTAATGAAGGCCGACACAATATCGGATTTTTTGCACATTCGCAACATGTTCCTCTCATTATTTCGCCTATATTACACTCGAAAAAATGATAGAAATAATGACTGCCTCTTACCAAAGAACGAATCAAAATTATAATGTCAACAACCAGAAGAAGAACTTTGTAAACTCTGTTACAGAGTTCAAATATGTTAAATTTTCTTAATTGAGGTCAGAACAATATTCGAGGTGCTCAAGGTTAGACCAATTCTTGAGTACGCTGTTGCTGCTTGGGACCCATGGCTCTCTTGTCAATTTCAAATTTTAGAAAGAGTCCAGCGACGAGCAGCTAGATTCGTGGTGGGTGCTTACCGTCGAACCACAAGTGTTACTGGCATAATAGCAAACCTTGGTTAGAATTCCTTGGCTGATAGGCGCAAGGCTGTCAGTCTCTTCCTGATTTTGAAGAAGAGTGGAGGTTGGGCTGACTTGCATTCTCTGTTAGGGACCCCTCATTATTACTCTCGGCAATATCACGATTTCAAAATTCGCCTGTGGAATTTCAGCAAAGATTTTGGCAAATTTTATTTTTTGGGACGCACCATCACTCAGTGGAACTCACTTCCCAGGGATGTGTTCGCAGACCCGCTAAACATGGCCACTTTTCAATCTCGATTGGAATCTTTGCGAGAGTCATAGAATTTCCGTTCTCTTTCTAATTCATGACCTTTTACATTTTTGACTTTTGCCGGTAATTGCATATGCCTGTAATAATTGCATAACTAGGACTGTCTGTTTTTTTATAGGAGGTACCTAACTTCGAAAAAATATGATCGAATCGAATTGAATTGATGCATGGTTCTAATAATTGTCTGCTTCTTTGCGATGAGTGATTCTCATTAACTTAACCGCTTGAATTCGTTGTCACAGCATGAGTCTATACTTCAATAGATTGTAACACATCACAGTATGACTATCCCAGCGTGAATGATCGCAGGCTGAGAAAGAAACAGAAGATTGAGCGAATGAATTCCCGGTAATACACCGTGAGTTCTCATCTAACGGATGGAACTGCGCGGAACAGCACTGTCGATTTCAGAGACATTGGCAACAAAACTGTGAAATCATTGAAAAAGTCACAGTTCGCACAGCAAAGTTCTTCAATCCGACAACACTCATGGATTCAGCAAGCTTTGAGACGCAATAACCGAATGAAATTTTAAACAAAAGCAAAATGAAAGTGACTTTTTGTATAGCAATTGATGCTTTGATTTTTCGGCGACATCAAAGTTCCCACGAGCAGGAGTCAATTCCCACGGACCGAGTTCAAGCAAAGTACACGTTGTGCAACAGGCCAAAACAATTACTACGAATGTATCGTAAAAGCAGCATGAAACACCACTTTTGTTCTCACCTCTGAATCGTTTCACTGCTCACAGAAGGAATAAGCAAGTATACCCATAACACTATCTGTATGACCCGTCGGCTACGAAAGATCATGAAGGGACAGGTTCGTAAACATTGCTTTTAACATACACGAATAGACATATAGTGATCGCAGTCTCAGATTTTTTTAAATTGGTGATTTTAAGTACACGGGATTTTTTAATACACGAGTTCAAAGTACACACAGGGTTGGGATTCTCTTCAGTCGAGGAAGCGAGTGACTCGCCTGACCTGTCTGTTTCTGATCCTGGCGAGTGTTGATGGTTGGGGAAAATTTCTTGAATTCCTGAGGAGGCCAACATTCTACTAACTCGCATCGATAGTCCGGAGTGGGTTCTTCCAAGTAGGGTCTTAGAACAGCCCTTGAGCATCCTCTCCTGCAGGGCAGGCTTCGTGATTTCTTGCGATCAATTTCACAAAGTGCCGGAAATTTCACCCTTCATTGCCCTGCTCATTCCACGGGGTATCGTATCTGATCGACATTGTTATCGGAAAGGTGGTGTGCATAGCTTCAGTTTGTTGCCTTCTTGAGGCAATTGTTGGCTCAAGGATATATCACGGTATACGTTCGTACGAATGTGTTCTTTTTGCCCGAAATTTGATTTTTTGCAATTTGATTTTGTTTCTAATATGTGTTTTGTTGCACTTTCCTGTGAATGTCAACGTTTCACGTTTTAGATTGACGGTGAAGAGATGTGGTCCTGCCACTTTTCCCGGCATTTTCAAAAAGCAGGTGTTTCGTTTTATCCGGAATTGCGGGTGTTTTGTTAGAGCAGTTTTCGTCGGAGAGATCTAGTCTGGGTAAAGTTACGGGTAAAGGGACGTCGCCAACTTCTTTACCCTGAATTGGGGGTTTTTCATTTGGATTTTGTGGGTAAAATGGAAGCCTTTTACCTTCGGGTAACGCGCAAAATGAGCACATCTCTCCGGTTGAAATAATACCTGGTAAAAGCCTTACCCCGTATTCTGTCTTTCCCGGAACGAAAAACACCGGGTATAATGCAGACCAGATCTCGCCGAATACCCTCGACTGCAGCACTTTACCCTCAATTGCAGGTAAATCCTGGACCACATCTCTCCACTGTGAGAGGAGGAAACTTCAGAAATACAGAATTTCAATTCAAATTCAATTCAATTTTTGTATAAGCCGCTCTGCAGCTATAATTTAAAGGGTGGAGGCGAAAAATTTTTGAGCACCCGAACAATATTTCAGCTGGAAAAGACTATAAAAATGTTGCACAATTTTCAAAGGAAAGGCCAATATTTCTAGTCAAATGTTAGAGATTGTTAAATGTAAAAAATCATCGAACAATCGCCAGAATCTGTTGTTCAAAATTACAAATTAATTTTCAATCTACGAAGTATATTCCACACGGAACAGGTTTGATTTGTCATAGAGAATTGCTCGCGTTCCCGATTAAATGAAACACCTGCGACACAACAAATTAAGTTGTGGCAGGCGATTTGTATTGGCTATTTTTATTTATTTATTTGAAAAACCAGGCAAAATGATTTGGTACTGAAATCTAGCGCTTTAATTTTTTCCGCCTTCTCTTCGTGGGAACAGCGTGGAGCAGGTCTCATGGAACAGGCGTTGTATTTCCATCGTCATTCAATGGATCTTTGGAGGTTTGCCAGACTTCCTGGGGACTCCAGAACCCCCAAATATTTTAACATATGTCCAAACACCTGGGAATTCTAAGGTTATTTTGTTTGTGACACCCACCAAGATATCGACAACTCCCCTCGAAATCCACAGTTTGGGAATCTCACTGCTCATAATGTCGTTCGGATTCTGTTCTATCTTGACGTCCTTATTTCCAATGAAAATACGTATCCTGGTCTGTTTCGCAATGTTCTTATGCGTATGCCTGCGACGGCTTCCTCTGAGACCAAGCACTTCAAATTCAATTTGTGTTGTCGAGAGCATAGAATACTCGAATTGAATAACGCCGACGATCTTTTTCTTTTTTCTTTTTTCAGAAAAGTGTGGGGGTTTTTTCGCTCTGAAAAGAGGCAAAGAGGACCTGCACTATGCGACTCAAGGAGAGATTCCCATGTCCTGGAGGGATTTTGCCAATGTGATTACTCACGTGTAAGATGTACGATCGATTCCAAAATCGATTTTCGCCAGGTAAAAGTCATCGGCGGTATCATTCATCTGCACATGCACGCGTACGGCCGTAATTCCCCATTGCAACTCACCCTAAATTCAACTCAATAGCCATGTGTAGATATGTGTGCAAGTGTGTCGCCCTCATGAGGCGTACACCCATCCATGCGGCCGCAATAATTTTCAATTCTCGAAAAAACATTTCTGTACAAACGTTCCTGGTGGTGGGAAACTATCCCCAGATTTAAACGTCAGGGATGAAACTAACTGGGACCTCGTCTGACGTATTGAGAACAACCCCATGAAGAACCCTTAATTTGAACAATCGACCAGAGACACAGTTTCCGAAATACGAGTACGTCAACTGCCCCTTGCATCCTTTCAGACACCCCTAAATGTGTCATCACCGAATCTCAGGGTCAGCACCGATAGCTCAGATTCCGTCATTCGAGAAAGGAAGAACGCATGCCAGCAGAACAAAACATGCCTTCAACCTTTCCACCCCTCCGGCTGAAAACCTCTCCAAAAACGGCTGCCAAAGGGTGGGTTTGATTCGGACTAGGTCAGGTGCCTTCAGGACAAGGAAATGAACAACTTTGTTACAATTTGAACCATATGGTTCAAATAGACCATCAATATGGACCGCGGAAGCACAGTTCCGGAGATATTGCACGACGAAGAAAACTATACCCTCCCCCATAAAGGGCGCAGGGAGCCCAATGGATCCGCAAACAAACCACAAGGGAACCAGGCTCCAATACTTCCATGGAACCACAATTGCAGGAGCAGCCGTTTTCGTGGTGACTGCGATCGAAAAAACCAACATTCGAGGTGATTCTTTTTTGTGGTATTGTCTTGAACCACTGTGTTGCATTCATTTCCGTCTGCACAAAAAAGGGTGAAGTCATCTCGAATGTTGGTTGTTTCGATCGCAGTCTCTGTGAAAACGGCTGCTCTTGGAAAAACGGCAGAGAGAAGGGTCCAGTGGTAAACGACTTCGGTGGAAAGTACGGTACGAAAAGCTTGATTTTCAAGTTTAGCCGCATTGAATGATAAGGGCTGTCAATGGAAGTCAAGAAAACCTTGTCACATTCGAGTGAAATTAACACCAAAGTAGTTTTCCTCTGGACCCTTCTCTCCACTGTATAAAAGATTGCAACCTCAGCGAAGGAAATTCTTAATTTCTGAAGAGTTGAGTTTTTGCTCAAATCTGAACAATGGCATTTTAAAGTGTAGGTATGCCTACTGCGCCAGTCAAAAGAGTCCTCTGGTGATTAGGTTCGCACAGTGATTGGGCGAAACCCACGCTTCTTCCTCATTTTTTATTTTTGACACAAAAGCCCACCTATCCCAGTCCCTTTTGTTGCAGTGTGGCTCCAATTATTGCCCATTCCAGAAAGATTATCCAATCACGGTCCAACTCTACATATGTCTGCCATTGTACTCGAATAGACTCTTTTGTCGCACACAATGAGTATAGTGAAGGCGGAATTAATCCACCATACATGTAAAAAATTGCGATTGTTCATATTTTAGTAAAAAAATCCATGCTGCAGAAATTAAAGATCCTCTTTGACGAGGGAGGTCAAAATATGACACATGAAGAAAGCCTTTTGCGATCTGACGGTTTCATTTCTACCGCCTCCAAAAGAGATAAAATGAGGAGGCAACAGTTAAATGGGAAAAATACATGCATGAGTACATTAATTCCGCCGATACTATACATCAATTCATCACCGCTATATTCATCAAATGAGACAAGGTGTTCACCATAAAGGGGTTCCACGAAAAATAAAAACAATGGGAATTACACGATATGAAAATAATGTGAAACGATAAAAAACATAAAGAAATTAAAAATGACACTAAATCATGAAGGAAAATAAAAATAAG
>JASGXE010016563.1:0-10225 GCA_030068105.1 Sinentomon sp. SZTP_YWyxl
GTTTAGAGTGTAAATTCGGGAAGGAGGGCGGTCACTCCCGAATCCCGATCCGTTGTATCCGCCCCTGAGTCTGGTATTGCAATGGCAGGAGTGGTGGAGTAAATTCAGAACAGTTTTTTTTTCTCCGAGGACCGTTTATACACTTCCGAGATATCTGCCTCTCCAAGTTGAAAAGACCCTCTGAATGGACTTTCCGCTTGTTTTGGTCTGATTTTGGTTTCGCTTTCCTTGCGACCCTTGTGCATGCGGCCCTCGTGGGACGCAGCTGTTCGCAATTTCGACCCAAAACACCAGGCTATTAATTAACTGGAAATGTTTAAAGCCCAGGAACAACACCCTCCATGCACTAGGCGATTGATTGAGGTGTCAGGCTACTTTCTCTGTGATAAAGAAACGCAGTCGAGTCAATCCGAAACGGCAATTTACAAACCCTGCCGCGACTTTAGACGTCGGGCCTGGGCCCCAAGCGAGCATTGATTTTTCCGTGAGGGGACCGGGTTAGGTCAGGTTCAGATAGGTACCTATAGGTAAGAAAATACAATTTTTTTCTTGCGAGTGAAGGGCCCCAATCGAGCATTTTTGCACAAAACGCTCTCTGCCATCTAAAGTCGCGGCAGGATTTGTAAAATCGCATCCGAAACGTGTCCTGACTTGTTTTGGCTAGCGGCACTGACTCGGAAAAGTTTCCGAAGTTGTTGCAACAAGACTGGTAAACCGTCGCGGAATGCAAAAAGTCCTTCTCTTCCTTGCAACAGCAGCAGCCGGACATTCGTCCGTTCCTTAAGAAGTCATATATTACCGGTTGAAGGATGTTGTTTTTCCACAACAGTGGCCCTAATAGATGTCCCTGGGGAACACCACATGGTGCCTTTTCGTTTAAAGGCCAGGTTGGAGGGAACAACAATGCAGACTGCGGTAGATTTTGCCTCGGAGGCCGAAATGGTCGGCAGAGAGAGTTCCAGAAACTATTGATTACGGTCAGGTTGGAGTTAGTCAATTAGGTCAACTGGAACACCAAAGCAGCATTTGACATAGGTGCCTACTTTAACGGTCAAGAGTTTGACCTGTGCCCACAACTCAAGATTTTGTGGTAATTCGAGTTGAAAAATTCCAACGGATCATTGGAAACTGGCGAAATTACCGACTTTTAAATTTGAAAAAAATTAACTATGCGCAAGATTCGAACTCGCTTCCGCATGTCTGTCTTTGAATTTCTGTAGTGGAGTTGAGTCCTTGCGGGGTATATAATATAATAATCTATTATGGGGGTCCCAATGACATGTCAGAGGATCTAAAAAGAGGGTTCCACGAAGGTAAAAAAAGAGGGTTCTGTGAGGGTCTTTATAAGAGGATTCTGTGTGTTTCAAACAAGTTCGTGTTGATGGAATATTGTCCTTGAGATGCGTAGAACAAGACATGTTCGCATAGCAGCGGGCATGCAGGTAGGTATATGCATGCATGGTCATCTTCCATAAACTCCCATCAGGAACGAAGCTACCTACTTAATTAATAACTAACTGAAGGAATTCCTTGTATAGAGTCCGCCACAACTGTTCTATCTAACATATAGGTATGTATACGTGGAGGAAATTTTACATGGTTGCTGCTGTTTTGAAAAATCGGAATTCCCTGAGTTTTCCAGGGTTTCCAGAAGGATTCTCGTTTTTTTCCAGGGTTTTGTCCGAGGACAAGACAAAAATGGGAGGGTGCAGACAAAAATTGCAAAGCAAGAATGTTCTTCAGGTGTCATCGTTGGAAATTTAAAAAAAATGTAAACTAAAAAATGTTATGAAATTCTGTTTTCCATTTTTGGCTGGTTTTTCTGGAAATTTTCAGTTTTCCAGGGTTTTTTCCAAAAATCCCTGAGTTTTCCAGGTTTTCCAGGGTGCGAAAAAAATTCCCTGAGTATTCCAGGTTTTCCAGGTTGGTAGCAACCATGTTTTAAAAGCTTGCTAATACAGGGGCCGTTCAATTTCATCAGGGCTTGATGCAGTTTCACGCATTGCATGAATGTCATGATGCTTTGCGGCGCATGTTGTTGATTCTAATAAATGGTGCAAGAGTGCGTTCATGACCTCCTTATGTTCGAAGACAATTGGCGGAGCGTGTATCGGAATAATTCTGTTTTTGTTTGATGGTGTGTTTGCGTGCCAAGTCGTCCGTCTGCGACGCATCGTTGCAACACGAATTATGCGTTGTTTTCTTCGAATTCTTTTGAAAAATGAAAACAAGTTTGAAAAACAATGTTTTAATGACAAACAAGTGAACGTCAATCGAAGAAACGTGATGAATATTTTATAAAAAAGCGCGCAAATTAAAGAAAGAAAAGATACTCCTCATTCCACTTGAGGATATGAGCTAAGAATGCTCCCAAGTGTGCTCAGAGTGAATTCAGAATTATTTCAACAATGAAAACTCGGTCGAAAACTTCATTCTCGGCATAGAAATTAAAGTTTTTCTGTGTATTTAAATGGAAGAGTGTGAAGCATTCTCAGCTCATATCTTCAAGTGGAATGAGCTGTACCTACTCGCATCGGCCGTATTCCCCATTGCAACTCACCCTCAGGTTTAACTCAATAGAACCAATTCAACAGACGGATGCATCGTTCAAAATGCAACAATGGAAAAGGAATAAGCGTTGTGCATAGAAATGAAATTTTCCTAACACAAATCCATTGAATTGTCTGTCGAGTTGAATCTGTAGGGCCAACACGGCCGACCATCAGTCCAATCAAGACCACGCATCTGATGCGCGCTTCCTGCACGAAAAATTCAAATCGGGCCTTGGGTCCAAAAGAAGCTGAAAAGTTCCAAGAAAAGGTCCAGTGGCGAGTTGCTCCTGGTCCATCACCCAAAATTAGGATATCGTTCAACTTCACACCCCCAAAAAGGACCCAATTTTGCGGAGGATTTATAGGGGGGTTCCATGAACGGAAAAAACGAGTCCAAAGTCGCGAGTTCTTCTGGTTCCACTCTTTTGCTTCCGAAGGTCAATTCGGGGTACCAACTTCGCACATTCCCTTTGGGGTGCAGCAGCGCCTCTATGCCAGCCTTTAAACTCGATTTCCTTTACGAGTTGATGCCGGAAGCTCTTAAACTTCGCGCGGCCAAGATCGGAGAAATATGCGCTGCGGTGTTAAGAAGTTCTAAAATATCATGGATTTACAGTGGCTGATGCATAGCCTCCTAGCTGCGATGGGGGTGCGGCCTGTATACGCCACGCTTCTTGTGTGGGGTCTGGGAATATCCACGGCAGGGTATTCCACAAGCAGACATCCTAATAAACGGGGATACCAGGGACAAAGTCCGTCAGCAATGGAGAAATTCTTATATTTTGTGGGGTTCATTTTACAGGTGCAAAATTGTTTTTCCCCAAAAATCAATGTTGACCCGCGAGGGGGCGGTCGTCCCCTCTGCACCTCGCTGGATAACCTTCGCTGCGGGCTTTTTTATTTTATTGTGGGTGAAATTAAAAAACACAGGCGTTTGCCGCGCGGTTCAAACTTTGGAAACAATTGACTCCGTTTTCGTTTCACAATAATTGTCCTTTAAGAATGAAAACACATTGTTGAATTGAAAAGAAACCAAGAAACTTCACACCACAAAAGCACGCCAAAAGAGAATTTCCGGCAAAAAGGCAACTATCCTTGTCTTAAGAACGCTTCCATCTAATCCTGTGCGAAAAAGCTGTTCCAAAAGTGTTCCAAACACGTTCCGAAAAGAACGCTTCCATCTAAAGGCCGTGTAAAAAAGCTGTTCCAATAGCGCTCCAAAGGGAACCCCCAATTTAGAGTGTATATTTTTCATCAACCCCTCCTTTTCCGGCAGAGTCAAGAGAATAGTGACAGTTTTGAAAGACTAAATTTTTGCAATGCGGCAACTGGACCAAAACCAGCCGGTCTTAGAGCACACAATGAGACTCTCTGCAAAGATTGCAGATATGTAGGTACAGGCTTTCAAAAGTGACGTGACTGCTCTGGATGAAAACTTTGCAGTTTTGAGGCAATCACGTGAGCCTATACCGAGATGTCGGAATTTTTTAACTATCGTAACTATACAGGTAGCCCAAAAGTCTTTGGCCATAGGAAAAACGAAAATTATTTTTTTTTGTCATGTGATCTGAAACTTTTTCTTGCTCTTAAAGCTTGTCTATCAACACTTTAATTCACTTTATTCAGGGATGCCCAAATTCTTTGGCTAAGCTGTTTTTATCACATTTCGTGATTTGTGTCTTTTTCCAGCTCCTTCCACGGATGTCACCACTTTATTCGATGCCAAAATTTCCGATTGTTAGAGCCAGAAACAGTTTGAGATCACAAAATGTGAGAAAAACGGCAAATTTACATTTTTCCTATGGCCAAAGACTTTTGGGCTACCCTGTACATTACAGTGCTTGCGGTTATGAGCACACAACACAATCTGGATCTGAAAAATGATGAAATAGCAAAGCGATAAAATATGCAAAACTGGAATTTGCATCAGGGGGTTGTCGGGAGACTTTGGAGAACCCTGTTGCTATTTGATTTGACTTTAGGTCTTTTTTCCTCAGAGTAAGCAAAAACTGAACAAAAACTTCTGAATTTGCTTCTCGTTTTGATTATCGCGAACAATGGACAAAAGATTTTCTTAAATTTTCTCCTTGTCTGCTACAAAAAAGCAGCGAACCACGGAGAATGGGTTCGAAGTAACTTTGCGAAAGGGTATGGGGCCCTGTGCGCGGGACTACTTTATTTCGGCCAGCGTTTTTTGGATGGCAGAAAGCGTTTGTGCAAGAATGCTCGATTGGGGCCCTGCACTCGTAAGATAAAATATTTTTTCACACGTGATGTTATCTGAACCTGACCTATTTGTCCCCTCTCGGAAAAAACAATGCTCGCTGGGGGCCCCGGCCTGCCATCTAAAGTCGCGGCAGGATTTGTAAACTGGCATCTGGTCAAGAGTCAGCAGGATGTAATGTCTCGGAAGGTGCCCATTGCACATGCCGAGCATAAAATCACCCAAGGATATGGATGACGTAGCCTGGTCAAAAGTCGCTCCAGGACTCGCATATGGTGCTCAACTTTTCAATCGGCTCAAAAGGAAAGTCCATTTGACATGTCTTAAAGAATATGCCCCGTTAGGATTTATTAAGTGTTTATATACGAAAACATTATTTTGGACTTTTAACACTTACTTGTTTCGTGGTGCTGCAGTACTTCAGCACTATTTTGGAACTTCAGCGCTTTAGCACTGAAGTGGGGACTTTGTGCTTTACGAGTAATTTTCAATGAATGCAGTGTGCAGTTGGGCTATACGATTATGGGCCATTTTTCTCCTTGCGAGCCCAAGTTGTTCAACAAGGTTCATGCCGAGCCAACGGCCGTATGGCTGTTAGCTCCAGATGGCACATGAAGAAGAAGGATGCAATATCAGCAGCCGGACCGCATATGTCTACACCGCACGCGTATTTACTTCCTCGTGTATGGTCAGCTTAAGTTGGTCGATTCCAATTATTTACACAAAATTCCCTCTCAGATCAGAGCTTGTGAAAACAAATAAGTTCAGGAATCTGAGTGAGTTATTCGCCACCCTGCACGCGCCTTGGATTCCAACCCACTTCATCACACCTCATTATGGTCTTGTGAGAATTTTGCATTTTTCAGAATTTTTAATCTCACCTTACGCATGAACGCGAATGAATTAAATTGTATGATGGAGGGTGGGGGTGAGGAGAGGAAAAACGCCTCCTCCCCCCTTCCTGCCAGTGACGGACGCGTCTAACCGCACAACTCAGCGGTTTCGTCAAAGAGGGGTTGGTTGGTTAACCGTTGGAACTCCCGCACCCTCTCGCCAACCATTGAAACACGTTTTTTGATATCCAGATACACTTTCGGGGCGTTCACAAATTCGACTGTGCTGCGGCATTGCGAAAATGCAACAGTGCACTTTTTGTTTGTTTTTCGATCCGTCACACATCAAAACTCGAAAAAGTCCATCAGCCTGTCTGCCTCCCAATCCAAAAACAAAGATGGAGTCCAGCAACTCTCTCAGTCGATGTCTGCGCGTCGGCCTGTCTCCACCTGGCGCAAAACAAAACACGGCATGAACCTCACAGACACCAGCATACTCGATTGTAAGGTCGTTCGCCAACCGAAATGAAGTTGCGCAGCCCTGAGCTGAGGGACAAAAACTGGCTTCTTCTGCACTGTTGTGCTGCTGCGTGACTCGTGGTGCAAACACCAGCTCCTCTCCCCAATAAGCAATGAGTTTTGAGCCGCTTCTGTTCTTTTACTCGTGTGTAGCCGAATACTTTCATGCAGCATGACAGATGACATATCCCTTGACATATCTCCGGTGCGTGACGGACGCTTTTTATTCCGTGTAGATTATACGGTAGAAAAATGAAAGTTCATCAACGGTTGGGCGAAAAGATATTATTGTGCAGAGACAACTGCCAATGTCAAGTGCCTGTGTAAAGTTACACCGGGGAGCATTCCGTACAAATTGTGGTGGAATGAATGAATGAATGGACGAATTTGAAAGGTGCGGCGGGCGGACCGTCCCCAGCTCGGCGAAAACACAACCCGGACACAGTTGTATAGGCAGAGTCCTGGTTTGATTGATTGTGGTTTGATGACGCGACACCGGATTTCCATTAATTTCAATATCAGAAGAACTTGTGCAGGGTATCCCATTGTGAAAAAACGTCTCAAAGAACAAGACAGATGCAGCGGCCCACTGCCCGAATGCTTTTTTGGGGACACCAGGGGCGAATGGGGGCAATCAGCTGTTAAGGTCTGCACCGACCAAGTCAGGGGGTCTGGAAGGCGGGGCCCCCACTTCTCTGGAGCGGACCACAAGCGGGGTATCAAGGGGGAGGGTTCACGGCAGGTGATCTGGGGGCTCGCCCCCAGAAGCTGAAGAATTATCCAAATTCTGGGGTCATTTTGAGCACAATATTCGTCTTTTGGAGGTCAAGTTTCCCAGATGGGCAAGCCGAATGCACATGCCATGGCAAGCGAGCCGCTGAATGGGGCATTCTCTTCGGGGGCAGTCGCCCCCTGTGTCCCCCGAAATAACGCTCCTTCAGGACGCGGAGATGGCCCTGCAGCATCAGCACCATGTTGACAAACTATTGAAGCTGTCAGGATCTTTATGAAAAATGTGGTCCGAAGGAGGATTCGAACCCGGAACATCTGTGTGATATTGCTTACGTCAATTACCACAAGCGTACGAACACAACCTGACATTCTCTGCCTTGTTTGCAAATTTTGAAGGGAAAATTTCGTCGGAACCTTTCGTCTTGAGTCTCCAAAACCCTGGGAACTCCCAAAATGCTTGGATTGTATTCCTTCTTTGTGTAATGTTGGCACGAAAAGTCAACATGGGTAAGTTGTGAGCAGTTTTCAGTGTACTCTGTACATCCATGACTCGGCAGCTTTCAACACCTCGTGTGCGGGACAACTGCATCATGCACCAGGCTCAGGGAGTGCGGACGGTCGCCCCTGAGCCTGAGAACCGACTCGAAAGAAAATATGACACTTCTCTGTTTGAATCGGAGTCACACGCAGCATCAAAGATAAAATGGTACCATGGGTTGAATAATTTAACGGGGTGGCTCAAAACTACTTTGCCACATGCCCGAATGCCAGTTTACAAACCCTGCCGCGACTTTAGATGGCAGGCCGGGGCCCCGAGCGAGCATTGTTTTTTCCGAAAGGGGACAGGGTTTGGTCAGGTTCAGATAGCTTTAGGCGAGAAAAAAAATATTTCCCTTCCTTGCGAGTGAAGGGCCCCAATCGAGCATTCTTGCACAAAACGCTCTCTGCCATCTAAAGTCGCAGCAGGGTTTGTAAAAACACTGCCCGGATCTCTTACTATGGAACGAAATATGCGCTTTGACAACAATATATTGTATATAGCTGAGGAATTAATGCTTTTCTCACAGGTACATGTGTTTTTCCCATTAAACTGGTGCCTCCGAAACTTTATTTTCTTTCGTTTTACACTTATGCAGAAATTAAAACACCAGATTTCAACAGAGCTTTCTGGGGCGGTCAGATTTTGACCTTGGTAAGAAAAGAGGATCTTTAATTTCTGCAGCATGGATTTTTTCTAAAATCTGAACAGTCGCAATTTTTACATGATATGAGTGCATGAACATTCCGCCGCCACTGCTGTGGGAGAAATTTTAATGCATATCCTCATACCTATGATACATGTTTTTTCCACTTAACTTTTGCCTCCATTATTTGAGAAGAAATGAAAATGCCACACAACAAAGGGAAAAAAGGGGAAATTTTGATTTCTATTGCGATTATTGCGAAGTTGAGTTTTTGAAAAATTTCATTGTTGTCTCATCTGAGTACACGTGTAGGCTACCCCATTTTGCTTTTTTGTGTGGATGCACAAATTTCTGAACTCCCACTGAATTCCTATTGATTCCCATTGAATTCACATTGATTCCCGTTGAATAAAAAAACAATTCACATTTTTACCTCGCGTATACATATAAAGCCGCATCAGAACGGCCAGACTTTTTTAGTGCGACAAAAATCCCGCATCAGAATGGACAGATTTTTCGCATCAGACTTTTACAGATGGTCTCTCCAAAACAGCTTTACAGTCGCAAGAATGGGCAATGGTCAATGCTTCAATGTTCTCCTTTGCACATTCCTGCAAGTGACTGATCTGTTTTGGACAGACGATCTGAAAAAGTCCGATGCAAAAAATCTGTCCATTCTGACCGGGAATTTTGTCGCACTAAAAAAGTCTCGTCGTTCTGATGCGGCTTAAGAGTTGATGCTGCTACGAATAATTGCATGGTCTTCATTCAAATAGCATTTTTTTATTTTTTATATAGATATATTTATTATTTACGCAATAGGCCCTACTGCCACGAGGGTTCTGGAGGCAGACACGGAATTACATTTTCGAGAAATTGTCGTCGAAAAAAGAAGCCACTAAATCAAGAGTGGTGCGACGCGAGGAGAATGTGTGATCGGGAGATGAGCGTTTTGAGGTAGCAGGTAGAGCATTCCAATCCCTTCGGGAAAAATGGATTAAGAATGGCTTTTTTAAATAGGAGTAGAAATAGCAAAGCCAATATCTGTCCTGCGTTGTCTCGGCTTCATGCATAACAATTCGGCAATTCAAAATTTAAGGAAAACGTGCCTGACAATATCTTTAAATTTAACTCAATACGTGCGCTCTCCCTTCTGTTTATGCTTTTCACCATTTTCACCTAATGGCTTTCTTTCAATGCATTCTCGTTTTTAAGTTCCCCCACTTCAAATCACAGTGTTCAAGTGCCTCGTTTATTTCCCCATATTAGGTGCGCAATTCTTCGGAAATTTTGTTTTTTCACCCCTTCAGACTTTCAACCCTTAACAGAGTCCACTCGCTTTTGTTTGGAAATTCTCTCCTGCTGCAGGGCGAGCTGGCTTCAACGTTGCATCCCTCAAAAGCACGGCAAAATACATTTCCACATATTCCTTCTCTGTTCTTCTCATTCTTGAATATGCGTCGGTGGTTTGGAACCCTTTTCTGGCCTGTCACGCAGGCACCATTGAGAAAGTTCAGCGCTCTGCTGCTCGATTCATCGTCGATGTCTTTCACCGCACCTCCAGTTTGTCGGCCATGTTGCTGGACCTTGAACTGGAACCTCCCGTTCAAAGTTTAAAGTTCCTCCTCTATGAGATTCCAAATAATTTGGATATCAAAAAAAAAAAAAATACAACTCTACCGTGTCCTATAAAGAGTCTAACATTGTCAATCATGAGTCGTGCTGTGAATGGGTAATACCAGATCGCCTGTGCGACGACTCTTTTGGCGGGCGCGGCGCACAAAACTCAATCAGACCCAGCGCATAAGTTTTCCCTCTTAATAACAATTAATCTATATCATATCTATAATCGAAAATTAATCTCTATCTATATTAATCTATAACAATTAAGCATATTCATCCCTTGTGCTGCCAGTAATTGAGTATGCGGGGGCTGTTTGGGACCCGGTTACCCGGAATGACATCTCCAATATTGAAATGGTCCAAAGGAAGGCAGCTCGTATGATCGCTTCCTCATGCTCCAGAGACAAAAGTGTATCTGGCTTGCTGAGAGATCTCGGCCTGCCAACACTGACAAGTAGGCGCAGGGAACGTAGGCTCCAATTGCTCAGCGGAATAATAACCCATTCTTTCAACTTTTCAATGCCCACCTCTTATCCCATAAAACCGATCCAGCGTCGA
>JASGXE010016564.1:0-10071 GCA_030068105.1 Sinentomon sp. SZTP_YWyxl
GGAATATTCCGGGAATATTCCTTTTTCGGGAATTTTGGGAACAAACGAAAATTCCCGGGAATTTTGGGAATATTCCCTCATTGGGAATTTTGGGAATATTCCCGGGAATTTTGGGAATATTCCCAGGAATTTTGGGAATATTCCCAGGAATTTTGGGAATATTCCCGGGAATTTTTGGATCATTCCCAGGAATTTTGCTAATATTCCTGGGAAAATTCCAATTTTGAAAAAAAATTTTGAATTTTTGGAATATTCCCATGTAGGTACCAACCTACTTTATGATTTTCCTGTGGGAACTTTCAATTTTTTTCAAACTTAAGTAGTTCGTGGTTGTTGTACAAGATTATCACATTTTGCCAGTTTCCATAATGTGAGTCATTTCGCCATCATCGCCAGACAAGATACAGGCTGGCGTGAAAATGCAAAGTGCACGAAAGCAGCAAAATATTGATAATTAATATGGTTAAAGTCAGCCGGGCTGTGAATTCTGTGGTATATCATTTTATGGGGTAATTATGATGCGAAAGGGTGAATCTATGGCTGCGTATTTTCAGAGTAAATTTTGGGGGATTTTTAAACCCGGTTATTCCTGGCCTGTGCCCCGTTTGCGAATAGCTTTTTTTTATTCCATTTTTCCTTTCTTTTGAACTAATTTTCTATTCGAAAAATCATACTTCACATTTAGGTACCTACCTGTTTAGCAGAGTTAGTTCAACGGTGAGCAGTTTTGCTCCTTTGAAATCATCGTGTGGGGCTGCTCCCGACTCAGAGACTTGGCGGTAAAAATTTATTTAACATTCGCTCCTTCTTGACGAGCATGATGCATGATCAAGAGTTCGCGACTGCAGGCTCATGTCTGGTTTTGATAGCTTTTACTGACGAAATCTTGTGTTGAAATTGCCTGCCGACTGCTCGCGTTGGAACTGCATGGGCGGACTGGGCCACCTGCTCACCAAAAGATACAAAGGGAAGTTGTAGGTACCTATGCGCTTTGGGCCAACAGAAAGAATTTGTTCCAATTTTTCATTTTTTTTTTCAAAGTGGCAAAAAGATTGAAAAGATACACATTCTTTGGACAGGGTATGGTTGACAGAAATTGTCTCACCTTTGATCCCATTTGACCGCTGTCCAGTGAAGGACAAAGAACTGAACAGCGGTCAAATGGGATCAAAGATGAGACAATTTCTGTCGACAAAAAGATTGTTTTAAAAATGTCAGCTGGAAACCTACATGTACATAGAATGTAGAATTTTCATGTAGAATTAGTGCTGCAAAGATGTGTAGATATTGCAGAATATTCAACAGTCGTAAAGAAGTAGATGGATGTAGATGGTTTTTTTACTCTTGGGGTAATCTAGGGTAAAATTTCACCAGATTTACGGCAAAAGCATAGCTACACATTCACAGCCTTGGGTTGAAGGTAGACAAGGGAGCAAAACGGCTCAATGGGGAGAGCACGCCCACAACAGTTAAACTTTAGGAGAGCAGTCGTCCTCACCCCTTCAAGCAGAAAATGCACTTATCAAAGTCCAACCCCTAAGGTACCCCTTTTATGCCCAACGCTGGCTGCTCTGGAGACAAAAAGTCGAAAGTATATGAGAAAACCAAAACGAGACTAGGACTCGCGATTACCTAGGTATAATTTAAAATGTGAAATATTCAAATGCAATAATTTTGCTGGAAATTTTGAATGAAAATTCCCGGGAATTTTGGGAATATTCCCGGGAATTTTGGGAATATTCCCAGGAATATTCCCTTAGAAACTTTTCAAAGTCAAAAACAGTCAGAAAAATCAATATGAGACTGGAAATATTCCCGGGAATTTTCATTGAAAATTCCCGGGAATTTTGGGAATATTCCCTCGGGAACTTTCCCAGAGGGGCGGGAATATTCCCGGGAATTTTGGGAATATTCCCTCACTCCGAACACTAGGTGCTAAGCACAAACATTGAAAAGTTTTCGTTGCACCTGCAAAGGAAATAAATATTTCACATGTAATACGGAATTGTCCAGAATAGTCTTCCTATTTTCTGAATGACACATGCCCATAATAATGGGCAACATGGGAAGTCCTTAATGCTGCTTCGGTTGCTGCAATCCTGAGCGGGATATTGGCCATCCAATTTGCAGTGCATTGGCAAAGGATGCGACTTGCAGGAAGCGATATTGTACATCAGAGAATCGGCTGCAGTAGGCTGTTGCACCAATTTTAAATGAACCACATTTGCCCAAATATAGGCAGGCGCGATGTGTCATGTGGCCAAATAATGGGGGAAATATTGGGGCACTATTGGAAATGGCGAATAGGCCTCGGCCTAGTTGTTTGCTGAAAAAAAAAAAAAAAAATGTCACATCACAATTATTCCACTTCCACTTTTTGCTGTTTCTGCTTGACCAGCAAAATATCAAATTGAAATGGGGATTTTACACAGGAAACTGTGTGTAAATGCAGGAAAAGTTCAGCAATTTTGGGTACTTCAAACTTTTTTACTTTATTTTTTTTTTTACCTACTTTTTATCATATGTACCCAATCATAGCGAAGGCAAAGCGATGATAGCCTGGATGAAATGTTGCAGCCACCAGAAAAGCAATTCATTGAAATTGCCTCTTTTTTAAGCTGGATGCTTTAGTTTTTTTGATTTTTTTGTCCTCACTGCAAAATTCCAATTCCTGCTCTCCACACATTGCTTCCTTTTTTGGCATGCCAGTAGATGGTTTTGTTTGATTATCTCACTGTTTTTGACTCTTGCTTTATTTATTATCTTATTTTTGACATTTTATAAAAAAATAGGATTGGCACCTGCTTGATTGCCATTTGTCAAGTTTTCCAGTTTTCCACATCGACGGACATTCTTCTTTGCCTAATTTGGCAACCGACGCACTGTGCTATTGAGCAAAGTCCTTCCAAACACAACTTGCTGGCTAAAATTTTTTGACGTGGTGCCTGGTGCATTGATTGTTATTTGTGTCGGTCCATTGCCATTGCCTTTTGTTTTTGTGACACCAGACTTTGCATCCTTCGATTTGATTGGCGGGGGATCAGCGCTGGTCTCAGGAATAAAAGATCATAATTTTGAAAACACAGGCGGGTGAAAAAACTACAAGTAAAGTGCTAAAAATAATTCTGAACTTGTTAGATTCTTCAGTATTGTTCGACCGTATTCAGTTCCAATCCGTAAGATTTGTCTCGGGAAATTTTCGTTTTGATGCAACTGTCACATCTCTCATAAAATATGAGCTTGGCTGGGACTCACTTGATCTGTGGAGGGTTTTGCATGAAATTTCAGTTTTTAGGCATTGTGTTGGGACCTTATTCAATAAGGCGTCTTAAGTTAAGAATTCTTAAATCTCTAAGTTTTCTTAACTCCTTAAGTTTAAGACCGATCTTAGAAAATTTTAAGTCTAATTCAAAAAGCTGTCTTATCCCTGTCTTAAGGCAAGTTTTGACTTAAATTTTAAGCATATGCTTAAATTATTTAGAGCATAGGGGTGCATATCCACCTATATCTCCCATCAATTAACCATATCCAGCAGGATATTGTCAATTTATAGTCAACCAATAGAAGACTACCACAAAATAACCTATGATCAACCACAAAGGGCTAAATCCACTAAATCAAGTTAAGAAAAAGTTAGGCAGCCCATCAGCAGTCCTTAAAATCTCTTAACTTTTACATGGAAGTAAATGAACAGTCTGTCTTAAACCGATCTTAAACTCGAACATTTTAAGGTGGAGCTTTAAGTTAAGACCCCTTTTTGAATAAGAGAAATAAGTCTAAGACCGAACTTAGCACATTTTAAGGTGCAACCATGGGGGTTGGGGTGCTGGACCCTGGGTTTTCAGTCCAAATAATCACTCCACCAGAACAGGCACATTCATCTTTTGTGCCTCCCATTTTATTAAAAAAGAAACAGAAATTGAATCGATTTTTGGTAAAAGGGCACAATTCCATTCATATCGTGTGGTTGTGGGATGATAGGAAAAACTTTGCCATTTTCCATGGAATGATGCCTATACGAAGGCCTACTCGTATGTACCAACCGCATTGTCCACCTCTTGGCTCTTTTGTCACAGAAAGGTGAATGGAATGCACCAAACAATGCCGATGCAAATTGCAACAAGACTGCATGACCTCGAGACCGCCAAAAATGGAATTGTGCCCTTTTTCCAAAAATCAATTCAATTGTTTATTCCATTGCACCCCCTTTTTTTGTGGAACCCGCTATGTCTTTGCCCAAATATCCTGCATTTTTCTGAGGAGCATTTCATCGCAACAGTTTGCACCAAACTGAAGACTTTGAATGGCTAGGTTCAATATTTTTAATGGATACCTAGGCAGGTACCTTCCAATTTGGGAATCTTACTGACCCCCATGTCAGTAACAGGGAAAAGCAACATTTTGGGCTTCCTATACCTGACACCCATTTAACTTGATCAAAAAATGTGCAATTTGGATTTTGTTTAGGTACATGCATCTTGTCCGTTGCAGTTTCAGGAATCCAAATATGTAATTACATTCCAAATACTTTCCAAGAAAATGCTCCATTCGTCTGGTTACCAAAAATTCAAAATGAGCTCAAAAAGGGCTGTTTTTGGTGTTTTCTCTGTTTGAACCTTCATGACTTCATACCTAGTGATCCAAATGAGTTATTTGGACAGAATATGGGCAATTGAATGCCAATCATGCGCCAATTGGCAGATTTTGACTGTCTTTCAACAGAAAGAAAAATCGTGAATTTTCCTTGGGGGTGTCAGAATTAGGGCGGGTGTCAGTATTAGGGCACTTCACCCTGGTTCCTCCACCTTATTTGGGAGCCGACGAATTGTCCTTTTGAGCAATGTCCATTTTTAATAACGTCTTGACGTGGTGCTGGTGCACTGATCTGTTGCTCATTTGCGTCGGTTCATTGGCGTTGGATTTTACTTTGTGACTCCGGACTTTTGTCCATCGAACTCATTGGCGGGGGGTACTCCGTCCCCAGTTTTTAAATTTAATGTAGGTATAAATAAATATGCCCAACTATCCACAATTTTTGCTGGCTTTTGTGTCAAAATCGGCTTTTTCGAATGATTGTCAAAGTTTGAGCCGGCACAATAAGCAGAGAACAACAATTGTTCTCTGCTTACTGTGCTTACTCTGCTTACTTACAATAAGCAGAGAACAATATTATTGTTCTCTGCTTATTGTGTCAGCTCAAACTGGCATCCTGGCATTTTTGCAAGCGTCTTTCCCAGTTGCGTTGAACGGCCTGCATCTGGTTTGCTGTGATGTGGCCGCATATTGTCCGGATGCTGTTAAAGCTCTTCAATGTTTGCTGGCCTGTTGTCATATAAATGACAACTACTGCAATAAAAAAACAATTTTTTTCAAAAAATTACTCTGCAGTCAATTGGCAAAATCTTAACTTATTCCTGAAAACGAACCCACTCGTCTCACCTGCCAATATTAGGACACGCAGTGTAAATGATGTGTGGCAGACTATTAAAGGGACACTTATCAGCTGCCTTGACAGAATTCCAAATCGTAAGAAAAAAATCCTCAATGTCAAATTTCCTTGGGTTAATCATAAACTTAAAATGCTATTTGTAAAAAAGAGAAAACTGCATGCCAAATGCAAAAGATCTACAGGTACTCGTCCCCTGGAACAATATGAAGTCATAAAGGCAAAGTGTACTTCTTTGAACCAATCCCTTTTCGATGACTACATTAAGAAAGCCATCGGCAGCAACTATTCACGAGACTTTTGGGCTTATTTAAAATCTCTGAGAAAAAGCAGCAGCCCTCGTACTCTGCTTGAACATAATAATTGCACTGTCAGTGATCCAATGACCATTGCTACATTGTTTATTGATTATTTTTCTTCTATCTATTTAAATTATTGCAATTCATTTCTCGCTCACATGGACTGCAGCAGCAGTAACAGAGGAGTTGTCCAGCCGCTTCCGTCATCCCTGCTTTTTCAAAACTTCAACGTAGCCTGTAACTTAAGCAGTGTGCAAAAACTTTTCTCCAAGCTTGACGTTAAAAAGCCAGCTGGTCCTGATGGGCTCCCAGTTCGTTTTTTGAAAGAGTTAGCGCCACCTCTCTGATCTCTCTTCCCCTTTTTGTGCTCTTTTCAATCATATTTTATCTTCTGACGAAATACCAAATGATTGGAAACAGGCGTTAATTACGCCCATCCCCAAAAAAGGTAGCGATCCAAACAAACCTGATGGATATCGACCAATTTCGATCACTTGCATTTCATCCAAAATGTTTGAACGCATCATTGCCGATAAAATTGAGACATTTCTCGACTCTATTTCCTTTTTTCATCCCAACCAATTCGGTTTCCGACGTAAAATGTCTTGTGAAATGCAATTAGTCCTCTTTACGGACGATTTAGCCCACTCGCTTGATGCCGGTATCCCAGTCGATGCAATTTTCCTTGACCTAGCAAAGGCCTTCGACCTTGTCCCACATAATAAACTAATTGCCAAAATGCAGACCCCAGGTTTCCCATTAAATTTAGTCAATGTAGTGAAGTCCTTCTTGACAGACCGGACCCAACAAGCTTCATTCTCTGGAGTAATCTCTCAACCCAGTGTGGTTCCATCTGGAGTTCCTCAAGGAAGCGTTTTGGGGCCCCTTCTTTTTCTAATTTATATAAACGACATTGCTGAACACCTTTCTTCATCAGCACGAATGTACGCTGATGACATTGTAATCTACAAATCCATAACTCAAGCCTCAGATCTCGACACTCTCTCTTCTGATCTTGCTGCAGTCCAATGCTGGTGCGACCACTGGAGTATGACCATCAATACCAACAAAACATTTGTGATGCGTTTTGAAGGAAAAAACCGCCCCGGTTCCCTTCCTCCCCCGTTGTATAAATTGGGATCTTCGACCTTAGAAATTGTGAATTCAATTAAATACCTTGGTATCCACTTCAAAAATAATCTTAGTTGGACGGAGCATATTTACCTTACCATTAAAAAGGCCTCTGATACTCTGGGTTATGTGTCCAGGAACCTTGGGGATGCCTCTGTTCATGTGAGAAAGCATGCCTACCTAACCCTTATACTTCCTTTGTTAGAGTCGTCGTGCGCAGTGTGGGATCCTGCTAAGAAGTCAGACATTAATGCCCTAGAAAATTTTCAGCGCCGTGCAACCAGGATTATTTCCGCGAAATACGATGCTCGAATTAGCTGCACAGGTATTTTGAGAGACCTTGACTTACCTACGCTTGCATCCCGTCGCAAAAAACGTAGGCTTAATCTGCTGGGTGAGTTTGTCTCTTGTAGCCTAAAATCTTCCCTGCCTTGTGCCTACTCATTAAAGCCAACACAACGTCGAACTGACAATGGCCTGAGCCTTCAACATAGTTTATGCAAACGCAACATTCTAGCCCATTCTTTTTTACCCCGAACTATCCTCGACTGGAATGGTCTTCGGTCTGATTCGCCCACAATCCTTCATTTTCTTCATCGGATGCCAGCAGGTCGCACCAGCTAAAATTGATGCCACAGGCCTACGGGCCTTTTGTGTTTTGTCTGTTTTTATGTAAGAGTGCTGTTTATCAGCGTAAAATTGTCTTTTTCCTTTTTTTCATGACTGTTTGTCCTTGTGTTGTCCACCCTCCACCACTCTATTTGTGGAGGTGTAATATTGAAATAAATAAAATAAAATATACGCTGCTTTTTAAATGTCCCCATGAGAAGAAGTCCAGCGGGTTGAGGTCTGGTGAGCGGGGGGCCAGGCCACAGGGCCCCTCCGGACAATCCACCGTTCAGGGAAAATGTCATCCAGGTAACGGCGCACATTGGTGGCATAATGCGCCGGAGCTCCATCCTGCACAAACCAAACTTCATTCAGTGGGCGGACAGCACCAATGGCAGGCAAGATGCTGTCTCTGAGCAAAGCTGGGTATGACTCACCGATAACTGTCCTTTCAAAAGTCACTGGGTGTTTCTACTACACACCATTGTTGTTAAAGCATTAAACACAATTTTCTCCTTTCAAAAGTCAATTGTGTTTCAAAAATCACTACACAGGGTCAAACAATTATTGTTTTACCCTGTGTAGTGACTTTTGAAACACAATTGACTTTTGAAAGGAGAAAATTATGTTTAATGCTTTAACAAGAATGGTGTGTAGTGACTTGAAACACCCTGATATGCAGACCTTTCAGTCCGAGAAAGATCTCCGCTTCCTTCTGGAACTCGATCAAATCCTGATTCTGTATCTCCGATGTAATTCGCCAGAAATCAATCCCCAGGGCATCAAACAATCTTGGATTTGACAACTTGTCAATGAAAGATGGCGGCGGATCAAAAGTCCCTGATTTCCAATAAGAGTCAAGAATTTCTTTCAGTTCCTGATCTGAGTATATCTTCTTGAATCTCTCAGCAAACTTGAAGTGCATCCACTTCTTGCGTGCCGGAAGATTTAAAGCTTTCAGCTTGGTATCCTGAGAAAATGGAGAGAACAGAATTCTGATTCCGTTTACAAAGACTTGACGATCGTGGCGAGAGAGAAACGAGTAAGCATCTGCCTGAAGGAAAAGACTGCAGATCACAACTGCAAGAAATCCATATGCGATAACAATAAACGGCTTTATCTGAGAAGTCAGAGCCGTATTATGAGTTGAGACCCTTTGAGCTCCATCACAGCAGATCGGACTTTTTCAAGCCCTTGTGTCTCTTTCTTCAAGAGAAGCAGGAAACTACTGCCAGGATCTGCAACATAAATTACACAATCGAAATTTAGTTGAAAACTTCCAAAAATAAATTGGTTACAAAAAAAACGAAAAAAAAAAATGTTTGTCATTCTTAATCAAATATTGGCTACAAAATAAATTGGCTGGGCAAAAATTAAAATTTTTATTTTAATTTTCCGCGACCAAATCGCGGACCAATGGGAGATATGGCGGTTCGCGAAACAAGCGAATTACGCAGAACCGGGGTAAGGTTTGGTTAAGTTGGGTTAGATTAGATTAGGGCAGTTTGGTTTGGAAGTTTGGGTGTTCAGATTTGCAATGCAGCCTCAGTTCACAGATTCCGCAATTTCTGCGTTTTAGAAGGACCCCAAAAAAAAATGGCTGCGAAAAATTGGTTGGATACAAATAAATTTTTAAAATAGATTGGCTGCCTGCAAAAAAATTAAAAAATAAATGAACAAAATTCCGAGAACTTTTTTCATTTTTTTTTTTGAAATTTTGAAAATGAAACATGGCGCAGGTGTCTTCAGTTCCAAAGTTGGGCCGCCTGATCGAGGTTTGATATGAGTGTCACCTCCCTCATCAATGATCTTGGTTGGGAAACACTAGAACTCAGAAGAGTTTTGCATGGTCTCTCTTCTTTCAGGAAATGCATAAACAGATGTGGGGGTTGGGGTGATGGACCTTGGAGTTTCAAAACAAATACACTTCCTACAAGGGCAGGCGGTTTTTTTATCATTTGTCCCTCCTATAGTTTCGAAAAATGTAGATCGGCATGCATTTTTCATGCAATACCTCATTGTGTGGAACAGATTGCATCTCCTCTATCTCAGAGAAGCAATTCATTCAGATAGTTCACTCCAGGCTAGATTCCTCGGTTAATGATTAGGCCCAATTACAAAAACCTAGGTAGGTAGGTAGTCCGTTTTTGCCATTTTTCTAATTTGCTTCCCCCACCTTCTTTCTTTTAGCAACAAATTTCAAGGGAATTTCTGTTTGTGAATTTTTACGCACAACTACACATTTTGTTGGGTTCAATTTGTTCCACGTTCATTCTGGCAATTTTTTTGGGGATATGATATGACATGATTCTTCAGCTGATATTTTTCAATGACCGGACAAATGACAAGGTTTGACACCATTCTTGATTTCATTGTGTTTGTTGTTGTTTTTTTCCGTTATTATTTTTTTAACTGCGGCATTTTAAAATAACAAATTTGCCCTTTTTGCCCGCCCTTGGGAAAAATTACCAATTCCCTGGAATTTTTTAAAAAGACATTGGGCACCTACCTCCCCTTAGGGTTTTGAGGCCTCCCATTGGAATTGCCAATTCTAAAATTGTCCCTGTTTTAAAATTGTCATGAGGG
>JASGXE010016565.1:0-10511 GCA_030068105.1 Sinentomon sp. SZTP_YWyxl
AATGGCGTTCTGAGAATTAAAAAAAACTGCATGCAATTTCCGCAGAAATTAAAATTTCCGATTCAATTATTGTACGAATATTGGCTATTTGGATGCATCATTGACAACAATCCGCCCGCAAACAGGCATTGAGTCCATCTTCGACGCCATTTGCTCTGGACCTTACCTCAAATATTTCATTCACTTATCCAATTTTTGTTTACCACAGTTGCACATTGCTGCTGCTAATGGTTATATCAAGGTGGCGGAGTTTCTCTTGGATCACCATGTCAACGTTGATGCCAGAGACAACGACGAATGGCAACCTATTCATGCCGCTTCCTGCTGGGGTCACGTGAGTTAAAAAATCTAAAGGATGGTTTGAATTTGTGTGTCCGTTTCGGGTTTGACTATGGTTTGCAATACCTATCTTCACAAATCTGCTCTCACTTCACACAGTTGTGATGAGGGCGTTTAAGAAGAAGGCCATGGGATTGCAAGTCCAGTTAGAGCCTGAGCAAAGCTCGAATGACATTAACCCCGCCATGCATGCAGCATGGTGTTCAAAAATGGCATAGTGAACAAAATACTGTCGGTGGCTTTTGCGGCACTTGTTCAAAACAAATAAAATTGTCGTTCGTTTCCGCCCCTGATAGCTCTCAGCTCTTCGCCGGAACATGGCAGGATCAACAAGGATTCTCCCATCAATACAGATCCATCAGGATCTATATAGGAATTTCTAAGGGATATGAGGTTAATCATCACGAAACTGTTTTCGTCGCATATTAATGTTTTTCAGCATTTGTGGTACATAATTGATATACTGTGCAGTCTTGGCACAAGACGTCACCGCAGCCATATCGTGTTTCCTTCCTATCTTTGCTACACTCACTTAACGAAGACTCTATTTTTTTTCATAGGGTGATATCCTGGAACTTCTAGTTATCAATGGTGCCGATTTGGAAGCCTGCACTAAAAACAGCGAAATGCCAATAGGCAAGTCTCTCGCAACAGGTTTTGATATCTTTTAAAAAAGTTCTCGTAAAACTGCGGTCATAATCAAAGACTACTTGATCAAATGACAATATTATATTCCCTCAAAAAGGGAGTCATTTTCGTTGGTAAACTCCTCTGGTAAATATGTTCACCAACTCACAAAAATACTTCCCTAAAAACAGTAATGTTTAACACCACAGTCAAAAACGTGTTAACAAATAATTCACAATAAGCTTCCCTCAAAAAGGGTGTAATGCCTCACATCAGTGATTCCCGTCAAAAATGCATGTGTTTAGCAAACTCACAAAAAACTTCCCTCAAAAAGAGAGAAATGTCTTACAATGATGACTCCGATAAAATGTGTTTAACTTACTCACAATAATAGCTTCTGACAATCATCATCCCTGTACCTACTTCACACTTGTGTCTCCCCAAAAATGTGCTCATCCGAAACTAACTCCAACAATGACCTCCACCAAAAAAGAGTGATGTCTCACGCTCGTGGGTCCTTTCAAAATGCATTAAACCCAATAAAATATCATTCCTCGAAAATGGAGTTATGTCTCACATTATAGTACTAGTAGATGCCCTCAAAATGCGTATTACTACAGCTTTCCACAAAAGGTAGTTATACCTCACATTGGTAGCTCCACTGAAAAATGTGTTTAAATGACTCACAATAAGAGCTTCACATGAAAAGGCAGTGTCTCTCGTTATAGTGGCTTCCCGCGAATTTCGAAGTCATTTAACTAACTCGCAAAAACTTCCCAAAAAGCGGAATATTGCATCGCAGAATAGGGTGGCGCTTCAGAAATGTGTTTAGTTAACCCACAATCATAGCTTGCCTCAAAAAGAGAGTAATGTCTCACATTGGTGGCTCCACTCAAAATGTGTTTACACGTAAATAACTCACAATAATCCTCCCTCAAAATGCTCTTTGACTCGAATTTGTGTCTCCCATCAAAGAGCTGTGCGGCTTGCATGTTTTCCCACTTTTGAGGAATAAAACGAGTGAGACATTGCTATTCTCGTGATTTTTCATTTCAAAATTATTTTATAACAATTTCCGGGACTGCCATTGAATCCCATTTCAATATGGTTCTTGCGGAATTCCGTAAAATAACCATTCTCAAAATTTCCCAATTGAAAATTATTCGATCTCAATTCCCGCGGACTTCCATTGAAACCCATTTTTAATACCATTCGGTCGAAAAACAATTGAAATCCATGAAATTACAATAATTCAAGCTATTATGCCATTGAAACCAATTTCTTCACCATTCCTGCGGACTGCCCATTAAAAAGCACTGTGCTGAACATAATTTAACTGCTGCATGTCCGATTGGGATATTTGCTCTTCAAATGACCCCTGTTTAAACCTTGTAACTCTTCTTCAATTCCAGATATTTGTGAAGATCCCGACCTTCGCGAGAGGATTGTCCACCTTCGAACTGAACAGGAATCTCAAAGACAACAGGATGCGCATAGGAGACGTGTTAGAAGATCTCAGTCCAGCAACCCAAGGACACAATCAATTAGGAGAACATCCTTGAGGGATAAGAACCTTGCATCGAAAAAGGATGCCATCGAAGAGGGGAGGTTGAGGATAGAACTGGAGACTGGGGTGAGTGATGCAATCCACTTTTTGGCAGTGCAAGACCACAAGTCCTTTGACTTAAAATTTGGCCTCTGGTTTCCGATCTGATTCGGACATTATTGGCCCAGTTTTAATTATTTTTACATAAACCCGGTGAAGGAACAGAATGATGGGGCATTGGGGCAACATGGTTAAGGGGTCGCCAACAAAGGGGCCTAATCCGTTTGAAAAGGACCCCTGAATGTCACGGGCCCCAAATGCCAGGCATACCGTTTTTTGTTGGTTAAAAGCCTTTTTTGAGGGGCCGTAATGGTTCCAATATCTCCAAAAAGGTTGGGCTTTTAATATAGGACAACCCAAATTTTTACATAAACCCAAGGCGAAAATTAATTGTTGAGGGGGCAAAAAGTTTCAAATGGATTTTGCCGGGCCCGCCCGGATATTTTTTCCTTCAGGGAACCAAACCTTGGTTTAAAATTTGGAACGGGAAAAACGGGAAAAGCTTTTCCCCGAACCACCAAATTTCCCTGACCCACTATCCTACAAAGCCCACAAAGTGGGATCTGTGAGGAGTTCATCAGGGGCTGGGAACACCTTCATCGTACAGCACCAGTCGACACGAGAGGGTACTTTGGAACAATACAAAAATAAACAATCAATGGCCGACCAGCCGTTTCGTTTTTGGATCCCAAAATCCCCAAAAACGAGTTTCTTGGTGTGCAACGACCCTTTTGAAATGTGATGTGAAAAGGTGTTTTTGGTTGTGCGACACTGAACATTGAACTACCTTTGAAGGTCTTTTTCGTCCACATCCTCACACATCATATTTTAAGATTTCCTGGGAAAACCCCAAAGAAATTAGATTGCACATGGTATTTTTCCAACCGTGGCAACGCAGGTATGGGTGTGTTTCATGCGGATAATGTCTTTTTCACTGTGTGCTTTCACTTAAATTTCTTGTGAAAAAGTCGCAATACACAATAGGGGCTGAAAGCATAACTTGCAAATATTGGGCCTACTTGCTTAAAATCAAAGGGTTGTAGCAGGTACGAGCAAAACCTTTGTGGTGTCATGTGATGCAAAGGTGTTTTTGGACAAGTGCAAGTGGACAGGTTACTGTGTGATTCTGAGTTTAAACTAAAATTGAATTTCCAGAACTCTTCTATCCACACACATTCACTTATCAAAGATTCTTTATACCCTGTCCTTTCAGGGCCGATCTGCGCAGCGATTCAACAGCGCCGATCAGGGTAACAACCTATCAGTGTACTCTCCTGACAAAGACGACCTCAGCAGCAGTGAGGAACCCCCAGGGACGAACAACCTCGGCGAAAACCGGTCACCCTCTGACGGAGACGGCAATGCAGGGCAGACCAAAGTCACATATCACAAGAGGGACGCAGGGGACGATCATCACCACGGTAACAGCACCACCCTAACGGCAAACAAGCCGAAGTTGAAATCGAAAAAGGTCGACACGCCACAGCACCATCCGTCTGATGGGGTAAAACCTGGCCAAAACCTTCACAGTCAGGGCACAAGGGATGGGAAAAAGGCCGAGAAGGAGAACTTGGACCCTGTTGGCACGAATAGGGGAAACAAAGCCATTCTCCCACATGAGAATGACAGACGGAAAGGTAATCTAAATTAGAATATCAGTTTTAAATGTTTGAATCGATGTGGTGTCTGTTCTTTTGCTTGAAAGTACCATTTTTTGCTATTTTGTTTTTTTGGTGTTCACCATGCGTACTGTTTGCATCTTTTTGTTAGAACGTTTTTCTGCTTCCTCCTAATTCGGCGGCTGAATGAATGTTTGTTTTTTTCCTCAAGCTTCTAATCAATTGGTCAAAATCTGTGACGAGCACGCCATAATGGGTTGCTGTGATGAGCGAGTTGCGCTAAGAGTTACTGCAAGCGAGGTGTGGGAATGAGTTGGGTCGTAGGCGGGAACATTGAGAGTTGTGTATGGAGCGTTAGAAGAGTGAGGAACGGGGAATGGACTTGCTTTTGAGTATCTCCTGTGACATTTATGAGAAGCTATGAATATCTTGTTTTGATTTATACTTGTTTTGGCCTATACTTGTCTCAAGGCCTTATTTTATCAAGGCCTACTTGTTGGTTGGGTTGGCCTTTTGGCCTAGTTGTTGCTCGGGTAGGCCTTTTGACGTGAGCACAAATCGACAGAAAATTGTCCACAATGATTGTTATTGCACTGGGACAGCCTGAGAATGGGGCAAAAGAACTCACATTTGCAACACTGGCCAGAAACCGAAAAAGAGAATCATTTCCAAAAATGAAAAACTGATGCGCTGTTGTGGAGTATTTTAAGTCGAGTAGGCCCCCAAATGATCAGAAAATGTTGTGCCATGTTGTGCTTTTGGATCGCCAAAGGCATTTGACGGCATTGATCAAACTGAAGTTCCAGCGATTGTAGTGATAGTGGCCTAGATCGCACCCTCTCAAAATCCTTATGCAACCCATTGTCGATGCATGGATGGTTCTGTTGAAATGTGTTTGGATCAAAAAATTGTAATTGAAAAATGATTTTAATCAGAAAATATTTGTTCGGGCAACAAATGTTATCATCAGCAAAGTTGGAGGCGGCTCTCTGCTTTGATGTTTTGCCACAGGTCGCACCAAATATGAGCATTTTTGGTCGTTTGCACCTTGTGAAATGCATGATTATCCTGAAGATGCATGCTTTAGATCGCTTTTGTTGTGCTTTCGATGTTTTCAGCTTCTAGCCAGCTTCCAGCAAATGATGTTCTCCCAGCGATACAGAGCGGACCTGACCAACAGGAAAACCCAATCCAGGCGTTGCTTGCACCGGAAGTGGCTTCCTCCGATCACGACCTTCCACGTTCATCTTGGAACGATTGCAGATCTCTACCTGGTTACCAACCGAATTCACAAAAACCCCAAGCCCCAAAACCGCTGATGGAAAACCAGAATCCTGTTGCGAATGATTCCAGCTCTGGGAAAGGCATCAAGGAGGAGCCAACGGGCATCACAACCAATGGCAGCGAAGCCACGCCCACAAGTGGGAGTGGCCAGGACTCTCACAACGGAACCAACAACAACAACAAGATCGACATTCACGTTTCAGTGACGATCAACACGGCAGGTGTTGGGTTGGGTTATTCCTCCACCAATTCCAACAACCCAGGATCATTTTGTTCCTCCACGCCATCCCCCACTCCATCACAGGGCGTGTCCTTCTCACCTGGTACTCTTGCAGAGTTGAAGAAGCAGAGGTCGATGATACGAAGCAGGCAGGCGAGCAGGTCGAACCAAAATTTACAGAACAACATCAACAGAGGTCAATATTTTTGCTTGTATTTTCATGCTTTTATTTTTTTGGCACGCTTGAGGCATTTGTTTTGCCCTAAGGGTTAATGAAACTAAAGGTTCAGAAAAACCACCTTTTCAAAAAGACCGTCTTGTGTTGAATTTGTGGCACGTTGGACGACCCCTCTGCCTCTGAATATCCGATTTGCATATTGCCGGTTTGCATATTGTCGATTTGCCTATTGCTGATTTGTACATTTTGACCGATTTCCTGAAGAAATTTGGGGATGTTCCCAATGATCACGTGCTCACAATCATGCTTACAGTGCTTCGCATATGTTTATCACGGTTCAAAGAAAATTCTCACCATACATTGCCTTTTCGAAGACTTGCAAACCCTGTAGGCCAATCATCTTCAACGCTCCTTGCAGAAAAGAGAAGGGTTCGGGGAATTGCGACTTCGGAGGACACGAGCGGCTGAAAAAATTAGTTTTTCTTTGCTTTTTGTCGATAGACCGCATCAGGCGATAAGGCCTCTTTACAAAATCAAGATTTTCCGCCGAAGATTGTTCCGAAGTTACAACCCGCGGACTCTTCTCTCCTCCGTAGGCAACACACATCAGATGAATCCATGCGGTTTGCTATGATTTGATCTTTTCAAGGGGTCATGGATGATTGTGCTTCCCGTTCGGAATTGGGCTCTGATTTTAAGCCCCTAACTAATTTAAAAGATAGGCAACACACATCAGATGAATCCATGCGGTTTGCTATGATTTGATCTTTTCAAGGGGTCATGGATGATTGTGCTTCCCATTCGGAATTGGGCTGGGATTTTAAGCCCCTAACTAATTTAAAAGGTAGGCAACACACATCAGATGAATCTATGCGGTTTGCTATGATTTGATCTTATCAAGGGGCCAGGTATGATTGTGCTTCCCATTCGGAATTGGGCTGGGATTTTAAGCCCCTAACTAATTTAAAAGGCGAGCAACACACATCAGATGAACTGACAAACGATTGAATTTTGTGGAACTCTTTACTGAAAATATTTTCGTTTTTGTGTTCAATGTTTCAGATAAGTTAAACAACGGGATCACAAACGAATCTGCGTCGGTGATTCCAAACGGTCACATGGATGTACAGCACTCCACCGCAACTCCTCCCTCTCCAAGTATCTCTCTTCGGCGGTTCAGTGGTAAAGCAAGTGAAATTGTCGGACCTCCAGAAAAACAAGGCTGCTGTGTCTTGATGTAGTGGTGGTACTATCACTATACTTAAGTGGTTTGCGAAGTACAGAGCTATATCACAAATGAAGTGTCGCGTTCTTGAGTGCACCGGGAAAAAAACCAATGAAATGGTTGGAATGTTATAATCTTTATTTTCGCCTGAAATTTTTCAATTTCAAGATGTTTGAAAAGCAGACATGGTCATATCATGGCAGCCCACTTGACTTCGAAATGGCCTCTTCGTTTCCAGGTTCAAAAAAGCTGTTTGCCGATTTCTAGGAATCAGAATAAACATAGAAGTTAAACGGAAAACTGTACATTTTGAGATTCATTCACAAAGTTCAGATGAAGCGGCAAAATGGCCATCGAAATCCAAAGGCATTTTGGCTACGCAGTACAACCCTCCACACTAGATTATCCTGATGGGTTTTTAGAGTCTATTCCTCATCTGCATGGTCATTTGGAAGTTTGGACTCTTTAAATAAATGAAACGGGTTTTGCACAAAACGCCGCAAAAAACCGGGTAACAGTTCGGAATACCTGCCGACACTGGACTGGACGAGTTATCCCCATTGGAACTCACCTTCAGGTTCAACTCATAAGCCCATTCAACAGAGGATGCAATTAGCTTTCTCAACAGTGTAAACGAAATTAGCGTGGTGCACAGATATGAAATTTTCTTACGCAAATCTCTTCATTAAATTGATTTGAACCTGAGGGTGAGTTGCAACGAAGTATACGGCCGTTTGATTCAATTCATAAAAAAAGTAAATAAATGATCAGCATACGTGCAAAGAAAAACATCTTGAAATAATCCCCATGTGGATTTCACACACATCTATACCTGCGATCATATCGCAAATTCACTTTACAACAATGTAATTAAATCAAAGCTTCTGCGATTTGTGTTTAAAACGCAGGCAATGTTGAGTTTCACATGGGAAACGGCTGCGCAGGGCGCACATCAATTCTTAAAGCATCGTAATATTGCTTGGTTCCGTTACATTGCTGGGAAAAATGAGCAACTATCACAATTGAATACCATAAGTTGATCAATTATTGAACCATACATTGATTTTTTGTGAGCTTTGGTTGCTTAATTTGTGCATATTTTTGTCAGGAGGGTATGATAGTTCGCCAGTGCTAGATAGAAGCTCTTGCGAAATTCTTGCCAGAACGGCAGTGTAAATGTCTCGAAAATGTGCCGCCAATTTTGGTAAAATATCGGACATGCCTGGTGGAAACTTTCTGCTTAGTGACTGCAATTTCGCCAACTCAGTGATAATTTCGATGAATCTAGATTGGCAGCAAGTTTTGAAGTCATGGCTTTGCCAGTAAAAATTCGCACCAAATTTTGAGTGAAATTGTTTTTACAGATGTTGTTTGCTTAATTCGTGAGGACATTTGCCATTCTGTTTCTCTCAGCGCAGGTCGCGTGTTCATCAGGTAGAGGTGTTTTTTTATTGCCAAGCTATATCCTTTTCATTGGATTTAAACTTATCATTGAAATGGACGATGCAAGGCCATGCTTCCCCGTCTTTTTGATTCTACTTATCGCAATGCAATCGTTGGCGGCTGTGGCTATATCTCACTTGACGTTTCATCACGAGGCAAAGATTTTCAGATAAAATAAATTACTCTTATCTCAAACGGAAAACATATAGGCAAGTAATCGTCCACTGTGAATTCGGTCGATGAAAATCGATGGAAATTCGCTAAAAATAAGTTGGCAGTCCATGGCAAAATTCTTTTGGCACACCTTGTATTCGTTTTTATTAATTGATCCTACAGGCCATGAGTTATTTAAAAAAATGCATTTAATTACCTCTTTCGTTACACACCGATGTTAATGTGTTAATTGATCAAAGTTGTCTGTCAAAATCTTTTCGGCATTTTTCGTATTTCACCAAATGCATATGCATGGTATTATCATCATCAGCTTCTGTGATATTAGAGTAATCATTGCGTATTCATGTTTTTTGTTCAACGGGGTGACTACCAATTTATAAAGTGCTAGTAAAACTTTGTCAAGAGCGTCAGTGTCAAAACAATCACCGACTTTTTAGAGTTACAATAATTATGCAAAAGCGGTTGGTTGGTTATTGACCCCTCCGAAAGAGGCCTCATGGAATTAATTGCGAAGCGGCGATAGTCACCAGTTGCAACTCACCAGCAGGTTCAACTCAACAGGGCCAATTCAACAGACGGATGCATCTTTCAATGCAACGATGGAAAAGAAGTAAGCGTTGTGCGCAGAAATGAAATTATCGCAACACAAATCTATCCATTGAATTGGTTATCGAGTTAAACCTGCTGAGGGTGAGTTGCTATGGGGAATTCAGCCGCTTGCAAAAATGATGTCAAAAAGGTGCTGGACACAGCACAAAATGGGCCGTTCGTTATTTTTCGTATTTGTTGTTACATCCTCTGATCTGGCCAACATACCACTGTTGAAGCAAGTTGACAACAAGCTGCAGTGGATGCGTAAATTCACGCACGAAAATACACGACTCACTATCATCTGATTAAACAGCTTGTCCGCAAAAGGCTGTTGTCACATCTCAATTTAATGATATAGCTTCAGAAATCCTCATTGGTTGGCACCCTGTTCTCATTTTAGTTTCCCTGCATTTTTGTATGGAACCAGAAAAATGCATTTCCTTTTGCCATTATTTTTTTTTTTTATTTTTGGACATATTTTTATCTAGTTCGGATGGTTGAGCGAAAAATATTCTGAAAATGTTCTGCGATTGTGTGCAGTGCTTTTATAATGTATGATTATTGTTTGCTTTGCAAAGCAAGGAAACATTATGAGAGACCTCTACGGAACCTTTGCAGAATGACCGATAGCTCCCGCATCGATCTGCAATCTTTAAAAAATCTTTTACTACCTTGAGTGGCTGTATTGCCCATGGTCGGTTTGTGTTACCATGGGCGGTTTGAATTGCCCAAGGGCGGTTTGTATTTCCCAAGGGCGATTTTATTTTATTGCCCATGGGCGGTTTGCATTGCACAAGGGCGGTTTGTTTTGCCCAATGGCGGTTTGTATTGCACAAGGGCGGTTTGTATTGCCAAGGGCGATTTGTATTGCCAATGGGCGGTTTGCATTGCACAAGGGCGGTTTGTATTGCCCAAGGGCGGTTTGTATTGCCCATGAGTGGTTTGCATAGTCCAAGGGTGGTTTGTATTGCCCATGGTCGGTTTGCATTGTCTAAGGGCGGTTTTTTACCTCTGGGCGGTTTTTATTACCTCTGGGCGGTTTATATTGCCCAAGGGAGGTTTGTATTGCCCATGGGCGGTTCGGATTGTCCATGGGCGCTTTCAGCCTGAATCGCATGGGATGCTTTTCTTGATTTTTTCACTTGTCACAGTGGATATTTTGGATCAATATCTATAGCTCCAAGACTTACAGGTAAAAAAGCTTA
>JASGXE010016566.1:0-10622 GCA_030068105.1 Sinentomon sp. SZTP_YWyxl
TGGAAAAAACATTACCTGTTTTGCTTCGGCCTATGTTTGAAATAAAATGAATTTGATTTGTATTGGAAATTGCAAATTAAACGAAACAAAATGAAATAAATTGAAAAAAAATGTGTTCTCTATTGTTGAGTGAGAACACCAGTTAAAAAAAAGGGTTTATACCCATTAATCGGATTTTTGCTCATGACAGAATTTCTGAGAAACTAAGATGGGGACAGTGTTACATTGAAGAGACCTTTTTTATGTAGATAGATGACAAGTTTCTTGAAATTGGGTCAACACAAGCCTCGTGAATGGAATTCGTCAAAACTTGTGAATATTTCATTTCAATGCCTATTTTCACTGTTTGCCTCGTTACGTTTTTCCTGCATAATGGTTGTAGAACTTGATGGGTTCTCTGGCCCTCTTTTGAAATGTCTATATAATTGTTTCGTGTAGGTTTGTTGTTTATGTAGGTTTGCTCTTTACAATCTGTCTGTGTTGTGATTTGGCGGGTTTTTACAGGAAAACGCTTCCCTTGCTTGAGATTGTGTGGAAGGGAATTTCGGGCCGGCAGAGGCTCAGCCTGTACCATTTGGGAATTCTTTTAATAATTGTGGTCTGGGCCAGGACATTCATAGGATTGTGGTGCAATTGGCCTCAGGCCCAAATGTGTGGGATTATCTTCTCGATAAGATACTCAAATTATGAGAATGATAATGTGGAAAACTATCTTTCTTAAAGACGAAACTTGTTCTTAGGCAGCATTTTGATTGGAAGGCACGTTCCTTCTCCTTTATTTCAGCTCATGCATGGAGCCAGGTCATGCATGCACCACCCAGCATAGTGGATCCAGCGGATAGCTGTACAAATTCCAGTCTCTTGGCGAGTATGTGTGGCACCACATAATTTGTGTGAAACGAGATGCTGTGGAACTAACAGGGAAGTTGCCTTTTTTCAATCCTTCTTGACTTTTCACCTTCGATGAAAAGACAGTGCGAAATGAGGTGCATTATGCTGTGTCGTGAAGTGAGTTATTCCGACCTACGACCGATGACACCAGGTCCTCGTTGGTTCTCACAAAGCCTGTGACTGTTTCCGGATCGTTATCATGCCTGAACTCACAATGTGCAGTTTTATGTTGCTACTTTTACACTTTTTCATTGTTTCTCTTCGTGTATAGCTTATGTGGAAATCCTCCCCCTATTATAGACGGCGGTCCAACCCGCCCGTCACGCTGTGTATTGAACGTCCGGACATCACGCATTTGCACCGTCTGGCACGCCGATTTCGGGAATGGATGTGACTCACTAATATTGCTCTCTATTGAAAGGTTCTGGGCAGATTTGAATGATTTTGGTGTTAAATCAAAGCTAATAAAATGCAGATTTCAATTTCATAAAGAAGTTCCACTATTTCAAAAAGGTTACTTATAAAGTAACCAAAACGTTCTTGGGAAGCAAAGCCTGTTTCCAAAACGCCAAAATTTTCAGTACTTTATTTTTCTGAATCTACTGCAGCGCAAAAGTTTCCGTTGCAACATGGATCCGACTTGCTGCAAAGTTGTGCACAAATATCTGGCCTACATTTTGACACCAAAATCATCCAAATCTGAGGCCATTTGACTCAACATTTCACCTTCCAAAACAGTTACCATTTTCAATCACCATCACACATTGCTGTTCAACGACGCCAATAAGCGGAGCGAAGTGAAGCTGCTGCACTAATGGGGATTAATTTATGCTTGGCCATGGGTTTTACAAGGTAGCGACAGATTTAACTGTTTCTAAATATGCCGCGAGGCCAGAGTCATTTTAAAAATATCCATTTTTAGTCTTTCTGGAACATGCCGTTTAGAACCCGTTTTTTAACTTCACCTTATCAATAACAACATTTGGTGAACCCAATCTTGCGCACGTTGTGTTGGCCTCACAGGCGGACGCCAAGCACGTGGTTGACAAAAATTTGAGTTCCGTTGTCAAACTTTGAACTTCATTTGATGGTGTGGTTTGTTGGAATTTGGGGGTGCGAGCAGTTAGAAAGCACACAGCAAACCATGAGGAAAGTCATCGGCTTTCCGCGGCCTGAAAAATGAAGTGCCAATGCGCGGCAGAAAACAGTCTCGCTCTGGAAACAGTCTGCTTCTCATATACAGGGATTCCCAAAAGTCACGACACCCCCAGAAAATGTGCCGTGATCTCTCAAGATTTTCGGTGGGACATCCAAAAACGAAACAGATTTGTAGAAAGGTTCTCCTTTGGCGTGTGTTTTTTAGTTTTTGTTTTTCAAGGGTGTTAGACTTGCATGGTCAGCATTCGGCTATCCAATGTCCGAAGTACCCTTTCAATGATCATGGCCCCATAAATGTACCCCGCACAGATCCTGTAAAATATTGTGGCCTTATCATTGTATTATTAATCCCATTCGTCCACAATGCCTGTCCCAGAGAATTCCAAAAATCGAACGAGTTTTTGGCTTTTTGAGCAATATTTCGAATTGCTCATATCAGGAAAGAAGGAACATAAAGACCTACTTGGCCCATACGCCCCATGCAAACCCTTGATCACCAACACCAGCTCATCGGTAAGTCCTGGTCGCGTATTTGACTCGACAATAAACACGCCGCGTACACGATTCGGGGAATATCCTGATTTTGTGCGTGGACAAAAAACGCGAAATAAAGCTAACTCCTATAACTTAACCAGCCAATCCTGCCCCTTGTAGGAATAGAAAAGCAAATCACACACAGTAATCTCACCAAGTCTCGTTGGGCACACTGGGTTTTTAGCTCACACTAAGGGTCCACCAATGCCAAATCAGTCGGAGCACATGTTTAGTGTGAAAGGAAAACCGACAAGAGTTAAGCTCTCAGAACGAGATCCATAAACTTATATTCTCCTACAAGAGAGCATCGAAAAAAGCATATTTACAAAACAATGTATACCAACATACCATATTCATTCCTCGGAGGGAAAATGACAAAAGGGGCAGATAGAAGCATCGACAATGACGAAATTGCGCCTTTGCCCTTTTCTACGCTCGCACTTAGAGTTCATACCTAACTGTCATCGCGCCCTACAAAGATCATGACCCACGCGGATCATGCGCGACGAAGCAGGGTGCGCTCTCAGACAACGCGCAAGGGAAGGTGAAGAAATGGCGGGGGGGGGGGGGGGGAGTGGAAGGAGGGGGTTGATCGTCATATCACCGAAGATGAAGCCGTGCAGACAAATGTGTCAGCAGAGGCTCCCTGTGACTCCTCCAACCAGTGTAACTTTTGTTACATGCAGCTCCGTCTTCAATATCACCATCGAGTGCATCGCAACCAACAACGGGAGTTCATCACGAGATGCTCTGCAATTTCCACGGCACCGCAACTGTTCGACGATCTTGGCGATCTTCAGCACTTTCGTCCGATAATCACTTCACTGTTCAAATCGGCGACATCTTCGACAATTTCGGATTGTAACAGCGATCGACAGTTATAGGCAAAACGACAATGTAAACTATGATTGCAACTCGAACTTTGACCACAGTAAAGGGTTTTGGTCATCCCCAAGATCACAAGTTTTTCGAACAGATTTTCTCTCTCGGAAAATTGGCAATTCATGCAGCACCAGTCTCATTGTAAATTGAGATCACAGTTTTGACTCTGCACAACAGCGGGAAAGCTTTCAGTGCCAACAGCACAATCCTCGATTTTTCTGCATTGCCCATCCGCTGGCCACAGGCAGTTTTGAATTTCGGCCGACCTGCCTCTCGCCGCTGCTCTGACCAAACTCTGCAGCTCGGAAGTGATCCCTGCAACAGCCATCAGCTGCTCAAGGCGAACTTTCCGCTCCCGAGGGACTCCTTGCTGCTCCGCAGCTCAAAACGTTCTCCCCGCCTGCCGCTTCGCTTTGCAGACAGCTGAGTTCAAAATGCCTTACAACCTACTCAATTTTCATCCGCTGGAAAGTAGTCCCAAGTTATTTGTATTTGTTTTTCTTCTTTTTATTTTCTAATCACTTGAAAACCCATTTAATTGTGAAATTGGTGTCAAATAAAACTCAGTTATGAAATTTTCTGATGATTTTTGATGATTTTTGCGACAGCGTATTAAATCTGGCACTAGCCTCTCAAACAGGCCTAATCCATGAAGCTTTGGTGTGGTTTTTTCCTGCAATTTTTTCTCACTGACTGAAAACCCAAAAAGAAAGTTAAAACATGTGCTGGACGTTACATGCCCCCTCCCCAGTTTTTTCGTGTTGACCACGATGACAAATGCGGCTTCAGAACACAGAAGATGCATTTGTCACTCTCAAAAGATTCAATGGTATCAATTAACCAAATATTCAACCAAACAAAAAAATTTTGAGAAACGACGACAACGGAAGTCAAAATAACATTTGCAAGTATCGTCAAATCATTAGCTATTATGGAAACGAACAATTCCTTATTTAAGAATAATATGAATAACATTAATTATAATCCCTTTTTGTATCAAAATCAGAAATCAGTTGCTTAATTTGATTGCAGGTTGCCGGAGGCTTAGACCCTTGATTTTTTACAAAATCGATCTCACAACAATCAAATGTCACAATTATAACTTCAAATGAACAAATAGGCGATGAAAACATTTAATCATAAACTATTTGCACGCATCTTCCAACCATTTTGGTAGCCCATACTGCATATACATAGGCTTCGAACTGTCAAATGAACTGGGTAAGTATCTCTCCTCGTCCACCCCAATTTCTCTACAAAATTGCCTCATTTCCTCACAACTTTGTTTGAGTATATCACTGTCATTACGAACTCTTGAATCAGTGTCAATGCACCCACATGCAATTTCAGGTTTATCCTTAACTTGTGACGCTTCACTCTGTTCAAACACATTGCCAATAGCAAGCAAATCAGATTTCTCTTCAGTGGAATCATCACACGGAGCGATATCAGAGGTTTCTTCGTCAGTATTCTCCTCTGACACGTTCATTTCCTGAACTTGCCCCCTTTTGGAATGAAGCAAATGGAAAGGGAGAACCCTGCTACAATGTAATTCCAAAGTTCTACCCACAGATCGATATGGCTTTATGATCAAATTTCCATTGTCTAAACATTCCACGACAATATGCGGAGGCGAAAAAATTGGGGCTAATTTCTTATTGAACTTATCAATGGCTTTGGACTTATTCTCTAACTGATATTTCACAACAGAACCAACAACGAAATTGTGAGTGTTGTGCTTCGGATTATACAACCTACTGTTTTCTTCATGTTGCTGTTGCAAACATTTCCTGACCGACTCATATATTTGCTCTCTCTCGTCAATTGAAAGCAAATCATCCTGAGTTAAGTTTTTCACATGGTCATCATGCATCATAGACCGTTCCAGAGGTGAAAAAATATCCCTGCCAAACAAAACTTTTGCAGGCGAAATGCCAATACCGGAGTGAATTGAAGAGTTCAAAATCAATCGAACTTCAAACAGATATTTTGACCAATTATTGTGAGTGGTAATCAAACATCGAATTATTGCCCTCAATGACCTAATTACTCTTTCTGCGGGATTACTTTGATGGTGGGCAACAGTAGAATGCAAATGTTCAATGTGATTGATGTTACAAAAGGAGGTAAACTTTTTGTTGTTGAAACAACTGCCAAGATCTGAAGTAATAGAGTGAGGTATGCCGAATCGATAGCAAATATCTCTTATATGAACTAAGATATTATCTGCAGTAATGGCTCTAATCGGATAAATTTCAGTCCACTTACTGAAATTTTCAACACAGACCAAAAGATTTTTGTTTCTGGATCGTGTTGAGTCGGTGACAAACTCTGCAACATCAATGCTCCAACTTAACAGTGGATATGCCGGAATATTAAATTTGCACATGGGGGAGCCAAAAGTTAACACATTCCTGGCTTTTCTCGTTTGACAAATTTCACAAGCTCTGATTATTCTACGAACTTCTTTACTCATCGACGGAAAGAAAGCAACCCGTTTAATTTTCTCCAAGGTTTTCTTGATACCAACATGGCCACAATCCGGATTGCTGTGGAAATTCATCACGAATTCTTCTAAATAGTGATTTGGAATTACCACACAGAAAATATTTTCTTTGTTTTTGTGATACAAAAGTCCATCGGAAATTTTATAGTTTTGAACTTTTTTCTTCAGCGGACCCTCGGCATCATTTCCTTGGCTTAGAAATTTATAAATCTGATTCAAATATTTGTCTTTTTTCTGCTGAATTCTCAGTTTATTTGAATCAAAGAAAGCTTTTTCCTCCACATTCAAATTATTCACCCAAACTTGCACTTTTCTTGAATGAAAACTTGTGGCTTTGTATTCATTTTCCTCATCCGTTTCCAAATCAAAATCATTTTCTCCAATATTCGCAACCGTCGAGAATCCATCCTCACTTCTTTCACTTTTTTTACTGTGGCTTACGTCATCCATCCCACTGTCACTGCTCTCTAAACAATTTGTGGCTTCAAGTTTATCCTCCAATGAAATCCCTCACTAACACAAGTCTGAGTTTCAACATCAATTTGTTTTACATAGGCAACCCTTTTCAATTTTCTCCTACCAAAATTCTCTCTTTGTGGCTTAATTTCATCACTTCCATTCCAAAAACACCAATTATCAAACTCATTTTCATTTCGGCTTGATTGTCCCCTTGTAGCAATAATGCTGACGTCATCACATGCCATCGATTCATTTTTGACTTTTTCCAACTCATCAGCAAATTTTGGCTCAACAACTTCCTGAAGACTATCATATTTTTCTCCTTTTTCTTTTTCAAGATGTGGCTTCAAATCGCTGATTCATTTCAGGCTTAAAAGGTGGAACTTCCAATCACTGTTTGAATTCGTGAAATCAACCATACCGAATATTGCTTGAAAAACACTTCAAAATGGGCATACAAAATTTAAACAAATGCTGATAATACTTTCCCAATTCAAATCACGAACAAATGAATTAACAATAACGAAGGAAAACGGCGATTTCTGTACAAAAGAACCATCAACGACCAATTATTACCAAAAATTCTCAATACGATCAGATTTTCCATTCAAAGATTATCGGGGGTGGAGTGGGTTGCGCCCCTCTCAAATCTCAAATTATTTTTCTTCACACGCACCCCCTCTTTCAGTTTTCCTGAACACCCTGTCGCATACCTCCTTGTTGCGACGGACCATCATATCTGTGGCTTTGTTGCGCACTCGCACCTTGTGCCCATTTCCTAATTGTATCTCGCAAAATTTCCAAAATTTCCAAATTCCGATATTGAAATTAAAGTTTCTTGTCATTGCCATAATTTTGCTGATTCCTGTCACCATACCAATTTCCATGCGGATTCCGGAACGAAAATGTTAAAATTTGATTGCCGGGGCCTATATCCTTGCCAACGCTGTCCGTCATAAAGTTTTGCACATTTCTTCTCTGATTGCTTTTCCCGATTTCGAACCAACTTGCTGCGACGAATCATTTTTAGCTTTTTTTTATCTCTCACATTGTCAACTTGACCTTCCTGCTCTTTTCAAAAACCTTTTCCACGGGTGCTCCACAATTTCCGGTTTTACGAAACTTGACTGTTGATGCAATCCATTTCGGCCTCGTTCGCTTTTTCAATGAATTGGAAAACGAATTGTATGATATTTTGGGCAGAAATGTTCGCAATCTCGGATTGGCCTTGGTGACAATGTGCGACACAAAAAATCCCTCGCTGGAATCCTGAAATATTAATTTTCCAATTGTGAAAAATTTCAGCGCAAATGAAAGAATTGGCTCATCCGACTGCTGTTTCACTGAGTGCCAAATTTCCAAAAGTTTTTCAATGTAATTGTGACTGTAGAATGCTTTCAGAAACAGATGTTTAAACTGCGTGTAAGTTGTGATCTGATTACGGGTCAGAGCCATCCAAGTTGCCGATTCGCCCTCCAACTGCAACTGAATGAAATCCAAAATTTCATTTTGACTGACCGATCCATCCAATGAATTGAAAATCCGATCGCTTGCATACAAGAATTCCAACGGCGATGTTTTGCGAGAATTTTCAAACGAGGGAAGGCTAACCTTCACCCTCTTTTTCAAGGACTGCAACAAAACAGATTTACACGTTGTTTCAACATTCACATAATTACCAAATGTATTTCCAACACGTGTGCTACCTGCATCATTCACAACGCGCGTGCGTGTATCACCAACTCCAAAATCATTCTCAGTTCTACCCATTGTCATGTTATTCATTTTGAAATTCAGAAAATCAATTTGATTTTGCATAGACTCGTATTGATTTTTCATTTGCTCCTGCATTCCAAATATGCACTCACTCAAAATGCTGAGTTGCGTTGCAACTGACAATTCTGGACTTTTCTGAGCATTTCTTGAAAAAGCAGTTTCCGAGCCTTTCTGAATTTCCAAATGATTGCTTTGCATGGGTCGATCACTTTCAGAGCTTTTTTCTGTGCACCTTCAATGATCATCGCAGGGTTATCTTTCACGGTATTATTTTGGCCACTCTGTACACCACTGTAACCTGCGCCAGTCATCTCATTACTCACATCAACCAATTTTGCCGTTGGATCCACATCAGCTTCAACTTCCTCAATCTCAGATCCAGGCATATTTTTGCGTGAAGTATATACTCTGCGATCGCGATAATTAACAGGTACTTTTACTTTTCTGGGTAAAACCTCTTCAGTTTCATTTACCCTGAACAATTGAAAAACATCAACAACACGTTGGTAGTATGGATCAAACCCAATTAAATTCAAAAAATCGATTATTTCGTGGGCTCGCAGTTGCGCAAAACCAGCCAAATTTTCTTTTTTTATTGACCTGCAATGTGCAATCGCACCTGGCCCTTTTCTGCCGCTCAAAACAAAAACCAGCTGATGCGCCTTATGCCATAGGCCTGCACGAAACGGCAGCGAGAAAACAGGTTCTGCAGACTGGACGCTTCGCGTCAACCAATATTCAAGAAAGTGAAAAAAAAATGCGTGATTCACTCGTGTGCGAAACCAGTCATGCATGTACAGTACACCTCAAAATTCACACACCAAAATTTGCGAATGAACTTGCAAAACCATAAATTCGACCAAATAATTATTCATCAAAAAACGAATTAATCCAATTTGTGCAATTTCGTCAACATAATCTTGTGTGCAGTTCCATTCAGGTGAATGAGATCCGTTTTTCCTTTTCTCGCTCCCCCTTTGAATTGCCTCTCGTACAAATCGTATTGAATTCGATTCTTTTGCAGGGTTAGCGAAAACAGGTTCAGAATCTTGACTTTCGGGTTCTTTTCGAATGACTTTATGTGATCGTTTATCTCCCGAAGTCGCTGAATATTCCTCTTATTTACTCCGTGCAATGCCACCAATGGAACTGTGCACAAAATTATTTTTCTTGCAACAGGCAGCACCTTATCCAAAAACACCGAGAAAAATCTATTTATCAAAACGGACGAATGATTTTTCAACAAATTGTTTGTACCAAGAAAAACAATCAATTGCCTATTCCTTAGCAAATCCCAATTCCGTCCTACAAGTGCCGTGACTTCTTCAATTCTCTTGCCTGGGAAACAAAATCTTCCGTTCAACCCAAAACGATTGCAAAATCTTTTCAATTGCGAGTCACCCACAAAAACCCAACGGGAAACTTTATCAACTTGACTCCTTCCAATAATAATCTTTTTCCGAATCTTATGCCTCATCAAAGTTTTAATTTTTCAACAATGTCGAAGGTATTTTCAAAAGTTTCAATCAATTTAATTTCCTTCACACCTTTAAATCGCATGCGCTTCCGACTGAATTAGGCATTTGCACTTTTTCGAGGCGCCATTGAAAGAAAGGGAAAACCCTTCGGGCAATTTGGGTTTTTTAAAAGGGTCCCCAATGCCAAACAGTGGAGCACATGTTTTGGTTAAAGGAAAAACAAATTAATCCAAACGAATTAAATTATATTCCCAAAGGAGATAAAAAAGCAATTTAAAAAAATGTTACCCTACCTTTCTTTCGGGGGAAAATACAAAAGGGGCAGAGAACTCGCAATGACAAAATTGGTTTGCCCTTTCACCTCCACAAGTTCATCCAATTGTATGGCCCTCAAAATTGAACCCAGCATATGGGACCAAGGGTGGTCTCGAACGGCAAGGGAAGGGGAAGAAATCAAGGGAAGGATTGTGTCAATACCAAGAGGCCGTCAGACAAATTTCAGCAACCCGGATTCCCAAAGTGTTTTTGACAGATTTTCAAACACCACGATGTGCAAAACAAATTTACAGTCTTGAATTTCCAGGGCAATGTTGAGATTTGGGTTTAGCACTTTCGTGAAATATTTGTTAAACCGAATTTCGAAATTTCGGATTTAACAGGACGAAGTTTTTGGAAAAAGAAAATGTAAATATGTTGAACTGAATTTGACCACAAAAGGTTGGTACCCCAAGACACAAGTTTTTCCCAGTTTTCTTTGGAAAATTGGAATTCCCAGACCGCCATTTAAATAAATTTCCGTTTTGATCTCACCCAAAGCTTTCAGTCCAAACACAATCCTCATTTTTTTGCATTCCCATCCCTGGCCCGGATTTTGAATTTGGCCATGCTTCGCCGTGCTCCCCAAATTGCAGCTAAGTGTTCGAACAGCATCGTGCTCA
>JASGXE010016567.1:0-13443 GCA_030068105.1 Sinentomon sp. SZTP_YWyxl
GGCTCCAACAGAAGGGTCACCAGATGGGCACGTCCAGGTGGAAAGGTGCCAGAGAGCACAAGAAAAGAGATCAATGGTTGTTTGATCTCTCTCGCATTCGAGACTTCCGGGTATGATCCGTCTTGGTGGACAATCGATATTTAATCAGAAATATTCCCGCAACTCATAAAGGGGAGGGGTTCCCCAAAATCGGGTGCCTTTTTTCTTGGACAAAACTTTTTTTTGTTGAAACGCGAGATTCAAAAATTCAGCACAGCGGTTTGGAAATCCCATTGTGCGGCACGGTTTCGCTCATTTTGACAGAAAAAGGTTGTTCATAATGGGATCTTGTGAGACCCGGTTGCCTTGATCAGCGTCAGATACTCAATTCAATTTGACGACAGACGCACTCTTTTTAATGATTTTTCAACACATCGAATATTTCTTTCCACAATTTGCAAATTGAAACTGCTTTTGAATCAAGGAAATCGCGAAAAACATTGGAAATAAAAGATGTTTCGAGATGAATAATTCGGTGGCTCAGTTGTTGATATTGTGCTGTGGAATTAATTTGTCAAATCTCAGATCAATTTTGGACTAGATCTCTGTTTCCGGTCATCACTTATTTTGTTTTTGTTTGGAAACGAGGACGTGTCTCTTTGTACAGGGTGGAGTAAAATGTAGCGTACTTTTGCAGCACCATTTTTCAGCCGCATTTAAATAGATTTCGGTCGCGCTGTTCTGGCGCCAATGCTCTTTGCTGAATTTGATGATGTCATGTTTCGCAACATGAGATTCTTTCTTTCACTTCCAACATATGAAAACCATGTTTCATCAAATCAGTTCTTGTACAGCTTTTGTCAAGATCACAGCCTATGGTAAATACAGCCGTTCCTCTCAAGAACCTCTTGTTCTTTTCGTCCTGGATACTGTTGTTGAACAGCTTTGTTCCAGAGCTACAGCTACCCCACAATTCCACACTGCTTCATTGTTCATGCATTCGAAAAGTCGGCCCTAAATGTCCCAGGTGGCTCAAAGTAAGTGTCATCAGCGTGGATAGGTCTTCAAACTTCACCAGAACTTTGTTCTGACACCATGCATTTCATTCTTAAGATATACAGAGTCACAATTATTTATTTATGTAACGCCTTCCATGATTTGGGGGTGGCCCGAAATAAGATCGAGCACTGACACATAAAATGACTGCCAAGTGGTCAAATTTTCAGCCTTGTATCAATGATATCTTTAAAATTTTATTGTCGGAATCATGAACGTCAAGATCGGAATGCTGCACCAAATATGCTGCCAAAGCAAGACTCGCCAGCTTAGAAATACGATAGAATAGTCATTTCTCATCAGATGTGAATCCTATTTCAACTAAAATGCTCAGAAGCACGCAGCATCCAACAAATAAAAAAAAATTCCGAGCTTTATTTCTGGCCATTTTTGCCCAATTGTCCGTGGACCTCCACCAAAAAAGTCAAATCAAACTTGAAATATTGTCTACACAAGTCATTGGTATTGTGTCTAAATAGAAGAGAATTTGTCGCGTTTCGGGAACCCGTGGCCCAGACAAACAACAATTTCTAACCATACTCAGGCATTCAAAATACGTAGGCCATCGGAGATTTTTGTCAGACTTTTGAAGCACGGGGCAATGTTATTCCCCATCTAGTAAGCGCTGTTAAATGCATTCCTTCATGTAATGTGTTTTGCGGCGCATGCGAAATGGGGAATTATATTACGCCGTGCTTTCAAAAGTCTGAAAAACTCGCTTATGGCCCGGGAATTCAGAATGGCTCCGGATATGAGCAACATCCATCTCAAGACCTTCTTTGTCGGAAGTCTTCCTTTGATCCAGCCATTGAGTTTGAAAAAATGAATACACAGCAGAAGGTGAGGAATAACAACGCAAAAAAGAACAATTCGCAAAAGGAGTCAAGCGGAGGCAGCTCGATGTCAGAAGTTGAAGACTCTGAAGAACATAGAAACTCCAGAAAAGAGTTGACAAGCATCTGATCAGAAGTTGATATCAATCTCATAAGCATGCAAGCAGACAACAAAGTCCTGTCATTCTGGCATTTCCAAATACCAGTAGTCCTCGTTCTTTCACAGGCATTCACTGGTCACGGGAGTCCTAGCTCCATTTTAACAACCTGCATCTCCTAGGGATGAGGTTTCTTGGCCTCAAAGAAAGAAACAATGTTTCACCACGGTTATTGATCTGATGAAACATCCAAACACTACACGTACATCTCGAAACTTGAAACAAAAAGTCATAAAATTTAAAATCTGGAAAACAGAGAAAATTTGATAAAAAAAAAAACGCCAGAAAAGACTCGAATTTCAAACAAAAAATGTTCCAGCAACACTGGTCATGGCCTGGGTGAATGATAAGTCAGTCAGTCACTTTCCAAAGGGCATGAGGCTAATCAAGTGCGTAACTAAAACGATCTGGTCAGCTTTATCCTTTGTCTGCCATTGAAAAAGGCACAAAAATTGTCACGAAATATCCAAATATTCAGAAGAAAAAGGCCGATCTTGGCCACAATCCAAACTTTAAAACCGCTGGAGTGGGATTGTTTGCAGCTGAGCGTTGCAACAAGAGGGGTAAAGACATTGGCAATTCCTCCCCTTGACTGCGAAGGGAGGGGGTGTTGCTATGCCAATACCAGGGTCTGGAGGGGCTCTTGGAAAGTGGTCTTGGAGACTCTCCTTCAGAAGGAGAATAGTTGGTGTTGAGGAGTTCATTTTCGGTGCAATAGATGGATCATCCATGAAAATTATACAAAATGAGAAGTTATCTAATGGAAGGGAAGCTGTTGCCGAAGTTCGTTGGGTTGCCCCAACACAACCACCTCCTACGATTTGAGGCAGCATTAGGCAGGAGCAACAAACACCAAGTCCGAATCGGAGCTTTCCGAGCTGGCCCGCCTCTCGGCACCACGGAAATGGCGTCCAACTGAAAACAGTTTCGGCGCTATCAGCGATTCCATCTCGAGCCCACCTCGGTCCCCTGTTCCAAGTGCGAACTTGTCCCACTCGACAACAGTGAAAGGGGCAAACAGTGAGATTTGCCTGTTTACCCTCCGCTGGCCGAGGTACGCACTGAGGCCGCTTATTAGAACTAGAATAGCTGCGATGCCTCCAACGACAGCCAGATGCACTGTGTAGCACGGTTCAAGGTAGGCCGTGAGGTTGATTGAATCGGCAAAACTGAGAACAAGGTTCGGGGAGCAGCACAGGATGACTACTGTACAAGAATAAGTTCCAGAGTGTGCCTGGGACACGTTGGTGATTTTCAGTTCCGAGACCACCCTGTACTCGAGAATGCGCTGGTTGGGTACAGGCAGGGCAACGAGGTTCGAGGCTTCTGGGGTTGAGTTCGTGGAATCCCTCGACCAAGTGAGCTCGACGTATTTTTCGCTCACACTTTGTGGAATTTCGGCACTGCACGTGAGAACGATCGAATTGCCGACAGCAACGCTAACATCCTCAGGTTCAATAATCACTGTCACAACCTGGTTTTCTGGGTCGAAGATGTCGCACTGGATGCAACTAGATTTTGCAGTTGAAGTTGGGGGCTGTTCTGAAGATGAGGAAACGGGAGTTGAGGTAGTTTCCGTGGAGTAAGCCGGTGTGACACGAGCCAGGGTTGGAATGGTCGTTGCGAGAGTCACATCGTTAGCATGCGTGGGAGCTAGAGTCATGTCGGTAGCATTCATGGGAGCAGCCATGGTGGACCCTTTTGTTGCTGGAGTAGAACTCGCACTGAAAATGTCAGTGGACTTTGTGGCTTCCGTGTTATCCAAATTCGGTTCCCATGATTCAACAGGAACTTTCGTGATTGGAATCAGTGTGCTGCTGGAGGATAATGTCACATCTTCTGCCTGGCTGTTGGCGTTATTGACCCCAAAATCGGCAGTTGCAGCTGGAACCCTGTCATATTTGATGTCACGGCCAGAATTTGCCTGCAGTCTGCCCGGAGATGCTATGGGCTGAATTCTTCCAGTTGCGTCCTTCCAGTCTTTCGTGGATGCAAGATCGTATGAGTCGAAGGACAATGACGAAGTGATTGGTCTTTGATGATTTGTGCCATTCGCATCATCTCGGCTGATGTCCAGTCGAAATGAATTCCCACTTTTGGGCAGTTCGTTTGCAGATACCAGGCTGTTGCGACAGCTGAACAAATTCATCATGTAGAAGCCGACCAGAATTCTTCTTGACAGCGGCATGCCCCTGATTAGTATAACCGTCCGTCAATTCATGCATTTCTGAAAAATTACGGTAGGCATACGTCTGCAAACAAAATTTTGTCAAGTTGCAAAACGTTAACATGGCAGTGCCAAGTTTCCACTTTGCAGGATATTCCTTTGAAAATTATTTACCAATGATCTGATCAAAAAGGGCTTTTTCCGCATCAACTGCATGAGCACTGGAAAACCAGAAATTTTCGCAAACAGAAGGAAGAAGAAGGATCTTCAAACCCAGAAACTTTCCCTCGAAAAAAAAAAAGCACAAGACCTTGCTAATTCCAGTAGGAAAATGCTCAACTGACCCATGGTCGCTTGGAGCCAAGAATCATACAATAGTAAAGCAGGCAGGGTCTTGCAGTTGGTAGAAAAATACGTGTAACGATCTTGGTGTAGAGCAGGATGGTCCAAAGAAAAGGATGGGATTATGCTTCCTCAAGAAATTTCGATTTTTTGGTTGATATTTTATATTTTCGGGGTTTCCTCTCTTCCTTATACTCAGAAACGTTGAAAGGCAGGGGAACTTGCGTCGAGGGACTTGGTGCTGAGCCATCTCATTTTTTCCATCGTAGAGGCACACGTTTCGTAATTTACCGACAAGAACCTTGGAGCTGACAGCAGACTTGATTCTTTAACAAAGAATGAAAAAAATGAGAAATGTTTAAATTTTCCACTCAAAAATTCAAAATTCAGACTGTCCGTGCTCAAAAATTCTTCGTTTATGAATTCCACCCATTTGGCTTGAGAATGCAGTGAAAACTGGAACACAACAATTTGTCTCAACATAGAAATCAAAGTTCTCAAAACAATGCTGGCCAAGCCAGTGAAGTGTTGTTGCACCGATGGTCATGCTGGTGAGATGGGTGCTTCACAGACCTTGGTTAGATAGGAATTTCACCGGAATTTTACAGGACATATGGAGTTTATTGGCGAATCGATCAAACGAATGCGTCCAATAGAGTCTAAGAAATTGCTAAGTTTCAAAATTTCCTACAATTGAGCCGATCCATCAGATTTTCCTCTTTCATTAGAGTTCATAGGACAAACAGTCACACAAAACAAGAAAGTTTTGACCAATTTCTCTTGAGGAACTCCGCATTCAGAAATAAGGATGGAACCTTGACACCAAAAATCCAAAATGAGCACGCGGGTTAATAACATAACAACCAAGGCCTTTTCAGGGCTTTCAGCCCGATCTCTCTAGGACATTTACGAGGGAAGGTCAAGTTCCAATTGCACTTGCTAAGAAAATGAAATGCTACACAGTTGATTTTTGCTGCAGTGATTACTCATTATCATTGTACTCTCCTCGCAAAATTACACCAATCTGCCATTGGTGGAAGGGCTACAGGAGTCCTTCATGTAATGCTTCCTGTTCCTCTCCAGAAAGCCATTTTGCACTGCTTTTTTCAGCTCCTGAATCACTTGAAAGCTTCCTTCCCAATAGTTGCCACTTCAAGGATGGAAAAGGGGTATTATTCCAAAGGTCCCAAGTGAAGGAAATTGGGAGGATGCTGCAGATTTACAAAAATTGCAGTCATTCGCAGCTTGAACAGTCTCTTGACTGGTGCTTCCCTGGGCATTGTTTTGCAGAATTGACATTTTTCTGACCGTGGAACTGCCGCAGAAAAATTACCACAGAAAAAGCACCCCTTTTCGAAATGCAAAGTGCTTTGAGGGGGAAGGCTAAAACACAACAAGTATCAAAATGCAATGAGTTTCAATGAAATCACAAAACATTAACTAGGCAAGTGCAAGCAGAACTTGACCAGCCCTCGTAGAACCTAACTGGTTAGACTGACCTGTATGCTGAACATTGTTCGCTAAACATCCCAGGAAGTGACTGTAGACATGGCGGACAAGTGAGACAGTGTAATTTAAGATTGCATCGCTGCTGGAAAGACCTGAATAATTAACTTCAAGCAGGGCCAAGGGACACAGGCGAACGGTGCGTGTTGCATGGCCAAAACTGATACTGGACGTCTTTCGAAATTTGCTTCAGCAAGCAACTGGTGGTTTGTGGTAGGTACAGCGGAAAGATATTCCTCTTGACGAACATTCTTCCTGAAACCAGGATTTTTAAATTTTGTGATGTCCTTTCCTTTTAACTGCGTGTGGGAAAAACGAAAAAAAAAAAGTAAAAAAACTGACCTTGGCACAAGCTAGACAGCTTCATTTTAAAAGAATTCATGATTGTCAAAAAACCACATTTCCATATTTTACAATTTTTTGCTTTGCACTGTTTGTGGGGAAAGCGGCAAATGTGTGCCAGGTAAATTATCAGAAAGTAGCAACGGGATGATAAGAGTGAGCTAGTATGTACAAGGTGGTCCATAGGAAAGCAAAGTGATCCAAAAGTGGAGCCATAAAAATTGATTTGGCAACAGATGTTGGCTGTCCTGGTCCTGGGATGTTGGCTGGGACAACTCTTTCTCTTTCACACCAAGTACCAAATGCATTTTTAAACTGATAAATTTCCCTCCACGTTTAAAAAATTGTTTCCGATTTTTCGACATTTCTGTAATCCATTTATCAAAAGGGGCAATGTGACGTCGTGTTTAACTGGTGCCATTTAGATGCAGGAAACACAAAACAAATGAGCCTCAAGCACTCTGGCAACACATCACGAGGGGCAAAAGGTTTGGATCTGATTGCCAAGTGAGTTGCTGAGACACAGTTCCACCATCAGGGCTATGCAAGACCTTGCCCCAAACAAGGATTGAGATCCATATTATTCCGTTGTAGGAAATACATCATTTGAGGATCCATTTGTCACAAGACTCTGCAACCCTGCCTCTGTAACGCTGCCAGGGAATTATCCAGTGCAAAGACATTATCAAATGGAGAAAGGGAAGATTTTCGCTCTTTCAGATCAGTTGGGTGCCCTGGGGCAAACTGTAGACCGGTTGAAGGCAGATGCCGGCAATTTGTTCAGATGCACCAGAGATTTATTTCCCACCCTGTCACCTGCTCTTTCCAGCAACACTGGGAAGCCACATACACAGTACCCACGAATTACTCAATGAAGAAAAAAGGCCACCATCGCCTCCCGATCGGCAGAGGCAGCCTGCACCATGGGGAGGCAGTGGGTGGCCAACCGTGAGTCAGCGGATGCGGTGGTGGCCGGGTACGCAAAAAAAACCGTATGAGTTCAATCGTCTGTCAAAGACAGGTTCCTAACGAAACACCCTGTATCTGCAACTATTGGAAATGATAATCAGTTGTTTGTTTGGAGATTAGACAACTCCGGAGGAAACAATTCCTCAAACACAATCCTCTCTTGGAAAGACTTCATTTTGTGTGTGCAGATTATTTCTTGAAAGTTGAGCCTAAATGTGATGTTCAAAACCAGGACAGAGCCTGCAAAAAAGATCATCGAGTGGGAGTGAGGGAGAGGGATTCCATTCTCAGGCTACAACAGGGCTTCCCCAGGGGGGTCAAGACATCAAACTGAGCTGGGAACAGAGTTCTTCCCTCACAACTATGAGAAGTTCATGGGTGCGATCAGCAAGAAAATCGCCAGTGAGAACAGAAACAGTGCTTTGAAATGGGACACTTCATTGGAAAAGACCACCTACATTGCCGAAAGCTATTGAATGAAGTACGAGGGCTGTCCAAGAATTAGGTGCACTTTTTCTTCTACAAAAAATTAAAAAGAATTTTTGGACAAGATGTCCCAAGTCTCTTATTGATGCACCCTTCGCGCATTCTGCGACACTTCTGTTATCGTTGTATGTGATGTGGTATGTTGTCAGCATTCCATTTTTCAGGGCCCCATTTGGTATACTGGAATAGTGACATTATGGCACATTTTATCCTCTCTATTTCCTTCCCGTGAAAAAAATCATCCAGTCGGGGAAATCAAAAAAAGTCACTGGAAGCAAAGTGAGTACCACTGGGATGGTGTGGACTGTGGAAGCACATTCTGACCAAAAAACATTGACATCACTCCCTGGATTCGACGGAATCCATCATCCCAAGCAAAATCTCCAAATTTGGCTGCAATTTGAAAATCAGAACACATCGGCAAAATTTGCTTTACAAAAGTGAAGTGTGAAGTTCTATTCAGGAATAATGTGTCCGTCTGTTGGCCAAAATCCCAGAAGATCCGGCAAGATCATTCATGGTCATTTGGTGATCCTGATCTTTGAAATCTTGCAAAAATTGAACATGATCATTGCTGATGGTTGGCATTTGGCGTCGAGATTGCTCTTGCTCGAACACAGTCTTCAATTTTTCGTTGAAAATGCCCCATTTGGTCGTGAATCGACATTTTGCTAGAGAATTGTCCTATTTAACAGTATGCAAGTGCCTGTAAACTTCCCATGCCTGTGACCCAAGTTTCGAGGAAGTTTGAAACAGTAAACTTTATTGTGATGGCCTGCACAAGTGCCTAATTTGGACCAGCGCACAAAGGTGACCTCTGCCTCATATGCTATCATCAGAGTTCGAGAGACCCGAGAAAATTCACTCAAAGCATGCTGAAAAGGTGAAGAATCGAGCTTTCTTTTCATACTATGAACATCAAAATCCTTCAAGGTTTCGTTGCGGAGCAGACAAAAGTGCACCTACTTTCTGGACAGCCTTCGTACAATGAGGCATCTCCAGGCATTATCTGATCATAATATCAGAGAACAAAGACATTTTGTCATTTTTATTTCTGGCACAAATAGCTGCAACTGGCCGGTATGTTTGTGAGGAGCAAGCGTTTGCTGACCAAGAACTGTGGGCAGAACACAGTACAGGAGGCATAATGGTGGGAAAATACTTCCCACGTGCAACGTAAAAAGTTATTTTCATGTGCTCGCATTTCTGTAAGCTACCAGCTACCACGGTCATTCTGTCGAGGTTCAAAAAAATTACTCCCTCATGAGATTATCCTTGTAAAAACCTTCAACTGCAAATGTTGTGGACTTGCAGTAAGGAAGCCAAGTTGAAAGACTAGAAGATATTTTGTCAATTTTATTAAAAAACTCAAAAAAGCTGTATGTCAGCAATGGAACTATCAAAAAGCACAATTCCAAGGCTATCTTCCCAACGACGGAATAACACACAGGATCACAAGAATATATCAAATCACGGGGTGAATGAATTCAGGGAGAGCCGCTCCAGGTCGCGTACACGTCACCGTCCGTCCAGGTAGAGTTGAAGAGCTCTGGTCATTTCTGGTGACAATGCTCTTGCAACTTGTTCCCTTTTCGACCACATCCAGAGAAGTGATCGTGTAACCACTTTCTCCTCTTCAATGTTCAAACAGATCAAACATTGTGCAGCTGCTTCCTGAAACTCCATCGAAGCTGCAAATAAATAAACAAATAAATAAATTTGTCTGGGAAATATTGCATTTAAGCACCATTACATGGAAAAACCAGCATCAAAAACTTATTCGAACTGAAGGGTTCCAGCAAAGCCAGGACCAAACAAACACCTTGGTCTCTGACATAGCCGTTTCACAATTAAAATCTAATTTTAAAATTAAAATTTTAATTTTAAATTAATTTATTGACGTGAAACAAAAAATATTTTTTCAAAAACACAAATTTCATTTTTTTCAATTGAATTTTAATTAATTTTTACAATTAAAATTATAAAAATAAAAAAAAATTATGATTAAAATGAATAAAAAAATGCACATGCCGATTTCAAAAAAGCGAAGATTAATCCGCGGATCGCCGCGATCCGTGGATCGATAAGTGGCGAGCAGGTTGACCACAAGCATTTGGATTCACAACGATATAGCGAACGACAAGGTCAACCATATCACCACTCGTCGATCCGCGGATAGAAGCGATCCGCCGATTAATCTTCGTTTTGGAAACCGGCCGACTGTCTGACTGCTGAGTCTGAACACTGACTCCGTGTTTTCCGCAGATCGTAAAAAATAACAACACTAAAACACGTCCAGGAAGAGCATTGCAAAAAATAACTAGCTTAAAATCGTGGATGTTCACACGTGTCTGACGATTTTTTCCGCATCGTATTCCGTTCGATGATGCAAAGTGGCTGCCCTTGTCACACTGGTTGGGATTTCCTATTTGCACCTTGTTCTTTTTCAGGAAACAATCACTCTAGAGAAAACCCGACTTACCTAAAGTTTTCTGGTCAAACTGGGTGCAACCAATGAACTGTAACTGAACCCCAAAAATTGGTTAAAAACAGGTATCCAGTTAATTTTGGAGTGGCAGCACTAATAAAAAAAAGGGTAGGTATCTTTTTATTTCGGGATTGCTGGCATTCACCAATCAGAGAAAAATGCTTGCAAACCATTGAGTTTGACATGAGTGTATATCTGGCAACCATTACTCTTTGGAGCATAACTCGAATAACGTAAGGAAAACAAGGGCAAACGGAAAAATTAATTGTGGCCGCAAAACCTGCCAACATATGAGATGAACCTTTGGATTGTCAAAAAAAAAAAAACGAATAAAATGGATTTCAAAGTTTTAGGTGATTTTTTTCACACAAAAATCTGCTGATTCCAATTCCGTCATCTCTCTACTACAGTTCTCATTCAGAAAACCGATTTTTGCATAGAAATGATGATGTTAGAGGCTGGTAAGGTACAATCGCATTTCATCGTCGTTCGACAAATTACAAATTAATTCACAGAATCTTGACTCAGCTAACCAGTTGTGTCACCTCGAAGAAATATCTCCACAGCCCTTACAATGAAGACCAGCTCCTTTTTCATATCATCCGGACAATGATCGCCTACCAAGCCTGGAATCGCAAATTGAAATTGAAATATTGTAAAGCCCGAAAGCAGTTTTCCAGTGACCACATGCTGCCAAGTCAGCAATAAACACAAGAGTGCGCTGGGCACACCGCCAAAGCATGTGCTCCCTGTGAGAGCACTTGCTTGCAACATGTCCACAACACGGAACATTACAACGTCAAGCTGTCAGAGAGAAAATAACGCAAGCATGATGAGCCAGCATATTTGCTTGTCTTTTAAAAACATTTTTTTTTATTTAAACCAGCCGAAGCTGGGCCAGGGTGGTTCCAACGTCAAAGCGTGGTCCTGGAGGTAGGGGGAAAACCCGGTCCATGAGAACCAGATAAAAAACCCCGCTCCTTGCAGCCCCGGAAAGAAGCTGCAGTTGCAAATAAAGCGAAGGAATTGGAAGAAGGGTCTTCAAGGACCCCCTTTTACCGATTCCTCACGAAGCTCTGCTACCAAGCTTCTGTCCGCTGCCACCGGACTAAAACAGATTAACCAAACTGACAATGGCATTTAACAATTGTGTGTGTAGATTTTTCAAACAGAAACAAGCAATCTCAAAACATATCGCACTCACAAACAAGACAATTTATTATCCACTGTGAGTACAGCTGACATTTCAGGGGCTTTCCGCTCCCGGCTTCATCAACGGAGAGCTGGATGCATCTGAAACGTCAGCCATGCAAATGTACAAGCACAATGAAGAATAAATTGTCTGGTGAGAAGTTCTGTTTCTCCCAAGTTTCCAGTCTGCCTCTGGGGAACTTGTAAAGAAATGAAGTGCGGTGCCTTCGCCTTGCCTTATCATCGGTTTTGTTACAATAAACAGGAAATGTGAAGAAGCTAACTTGAAATCGACTTTGCCAAACACCTTGTATTCTGCATCAGCCGGACTGAACTGAGCACAGGAGACGACAGCTCGTTGGTGCACATTCAAGCTCAAGTATGGCCACAGACTCTCAAACCAGCCATCCCTCTGCCTTCGAAAGATGGCAGCAACATTCTCGTGGAATTCGATCCACAAATTTAATTTGATTTTCCCAATTCAAGTAGCCGCTCGGCTACTCAATGAAAGGAATGGCTACTCAATGAAAAGAATGGCTACTCAATGAAAAGAATGAATTAAAGCAGGGAACCAAATAAATGATATGTGGCGACCAAATCCCTCTTTAGTGTAAAAAAAAAAACAACCAAAAATGCAGATTGCAAATAACAAGATAAAGACATACGAAAAGCACAGCACCAAATTCTGAGGAAAACCTCACCCAGTAAACGTACGACCCCGATGGCTGATCTCTCCGATATCAACCGCCGTCCCCATTTCTCCAGAATGCCGATGAGAATTGGCAGTAATGTCTTCTTGCTCCACGTCCAGCCTTTGTTTCTCATTAGCATGCCAATCGATAAGACCAGTTCGTTCATTTCCATGCTTGTTTTCACATCTGAAAACCAAACGGAATACATGCTCTTTCCTGTCTTGTCTCTTGCAGGTTCACGAATATTGAAGGGTTTGTAACACTATTCAGTGTGTTACTCCCGAGAGGGAGGGATCGCACGAGGGAGGTTGAGAGATGAGGGAGAGGGGGAGGGAGATAGTGTTAAAGTCTTCCTAATCTGAGCACTTTTGGTTTGGCATTCCATTTTTGCTTTACTCAGATTTCTAAAATTTTTTATGGGGAAAAACATTTCCACAATTCAGTGATTGAGTACTTGTCCGTGAATGGGCAGGAACTCCCTCAATCAGGTGGCAATGTGAACAAAATATATTCATAAACTTAATTTTTTTACTATGAATAAATCAGATTAGCTGCAAGGCAAAAGTAAACACGAGAGTCACAAGGGTGCCTTGACAACGAACAAGGGATCTAACATACAATCACAACTGAAAACAGCCAGAAACATCTTCGGATTCAAAAAATCAGTTCTCATGAGCACCTGGCAAAACGATCACGAGAGGAGGGAAATTGTGAAAGCAACTTGAAATGTTCTGTTTTTAAATCAAATTTGGTCGTTCACAAAATTTTATCCATGATCACTTTTTGGGGCATTTTCACTTTGTTCCAGGATGAAATAAAGCAAATTTCTTCTGTTGAAACCTGAAGAAAAAATGCAAAATGTGTAACTCGTAAGTGACTTCAGTGCCCAATTTTTACAAAAAGGTGGCAAATTAGTGACAAGCCCCAAAAACAAAAAAGTGTTTTTTAGAAACTTTTAGGGGTCTTCGTAACAGCCCTGCATTTTTATACTTGAGCAAACCAGACAAAATATTCATGCATTTCCCCAACTTTTACAGAAACATTTCCACGGATTCCATGAGCAAATCTGCTAAGTTGATTTCAAGTACCTCTGTTGTGTGAAATTCAGATTTTCGTTCTCCATAATTCGAGATCCTTGAAAACTAAATATTATTGTACTTTCCTTTTTAATAATTCCCAAACTTTTCCAGTTTACTAAAATTCTCGAACTTTAACAATTTACCAAAATTCCCCA